>BGPR01012306.1:0-16032 GCA_013235015.1 Araneus ventricosus
TTCAGCAAAGAGATATACTCCACAGCTTGCTCTTTTCAACATTTGACCATTTCTTATGTGCAGAACATGTGAAAGAAAATTTATTTTACGCTTTGAAAGATTCTAATTTTAAAAAGTGTATAAAAATAAAAATATATATATTGATGCTCTCATACCGTTGCTTTTTATAATGATATACGAAAACATACATCTGTTGTCTATTTCTTTCAAAGGTAAAAACGCTGTTAATGGGTGCCTTGCATTTCAGGAATCAATAACATTTTTCATTAGTACTTACCATTATTTTAAAGTAATAAGAAGTATATACATAAGAAATTTACATATATATTTTATCTGAAAAATTAGAGAAAGCGTTAGGAAAGTTTTTGTTGAATATTTTATTATAGATATAGAAGAAATAAGAAGTAGATAACGCGATGATAAAATATTTCTTCATACAGACTGAAAGAATTTCCAGTACACGTTGCAATTATATATCGATAGAAATTCCAGCGAGCAGTAAGTCCAAGTTAAAAATACAAAAGACCCCAAAAGCTCTGTTTAACGAATCAAAATCTCTTCTACAGTGAAAAACACCATTTCCTCTTTTGATAGTTAAAGAGAACTTTGACGTTATATTTATTCTTTAAAACATTCGTGACTGGGAAAAAGATACAAGATTGAGAAGAAAGGGTTCGAGTAATTAACATCATTTATGGTGTTCTAGCATAAAAGGCATTAGACGAAAAATATTTTAACGATAATTTTAATACAAGTAGATAACAAATTATTCGCTGATATAAACAATTTATTGTAATTTTGCACATTATTAAGCATTGCCAGAGTATAAAACAATGATTAAATTTAAACATTTGATTGAAATCAATCTGATTGAATTATTACTTGAAATTATTGATGAATAAATTTTTTGATTAAAAATTTAATTATATATTGATTTAAAACTTCAATAAAATATTAATTAACACAAACCGTAATGCTTTGTCTCAACTATCTGTTAAATCCAGTAAAAATTGTCGATTTAGGATTCAACTTCTTTTAAAAATATTAAAATATAATTGATTCCAAAAATACCATTTTTTAAAATTAACGTTGTCATGTTTTTGACATCTAATGCACGAAACACATTAGACTCAACATCTTCCTACTTAAAATTATGTTAGTGTATTTTAATGAGCAAAAGTCGTTACAGAAGAAAATTTATAAAGTGCATGTAAACTATATATTTTAGATGATTTTTTAAATGCATAGTTTTAGATTACTTTTGCATATCTTTTCTTCATTTACAGTTATTACCATGTAAATGAATTTTTTTGTTTATCGGAGTGGGGTGAGATTTGTCTTATCTAATATAACAAATGTCCAACACGCCAAGGGTTAGGTTAGGTTATATTAACATCCCGTTTTGAAGCAATACGAGGGCTATTTAGGGACGGAGCTCGTAATTTTGAACCGCGGTCAGATGACGAGGACAACACCTGAGTTGCCACTCCCCCTCTCCAAACTTCCGCGCCACACCAACAGGAGGACGGTTCGGCACTACTATGATTTAGCGTGCAACGGGCCCCATACACTGCGGATCTTCAGTGGAATCAGGTTTCGAACCTAGAGCCCTCCGATCCCGAGACCTTACCACTAGGCCACCGCGGCCTTAACACGCAGGGGAAATTCCGTTATGAGAATCATAACGTTTTCTCAGGAGAGAGAAAAATCTTGAAGTCGAACCACAACTTATGAAAATGTTATATTAGATGTCATGCGCAGTTAATCTTGTTATGTGACTTCGAACTCATTTGAATTTACTCCATTTCAATAAACTTTAATATTTAATTACAATAATTAAATTTCTCAAAATTAATGGATTGATATTTTAAGCTGATTCGTAATGAGGTTTAATATTTTAAAATTGTTATCTTCAAATTTTAAGACATAGATTATTTCATATTCTTTAACAAATAAATGTAATATCCCGCCAGGAGGCGCTAGTCCACTTTCTCTCTACCAGCTAACGTCACGTCACATGATTTTGCTCTTGCTATCGACAGACGTTGTTGTGCGATGGCGAACGACGGAACGCAACGCCAAAACTGCCTACGATGATTTGAGATGTCTTGATGTACAGGGCAGTGGCCGCCCTCCCAATTCTTTCAAAATATCTTTTTCTATTTAAATTTATGTGCCGTCTTACATGTTTGTGTCGTCATCATTAAATTCCTAAAATAGCAAAAGTGTGTTTCTTCTGACTTCGTATCACTACACGCGGGACGTAGGCTCCCATACTACATAAATTAAAGTTTAACGAATTATACTCGAATGCGATTTGAAAATTCTGAATGAATTTTACTGTATAATTTCATTTCAAATTAATATATAATCCCCTAACCTTTCATAATTTATAAAAATTTATCAACCTAAATTTAATTTTTTTACCTAATAAGTTGCTATGATTTTTTTAACAGAAACATTTATATAAGTTTTTTCAGTGTCTAAAATTTAGTTTTTGATTGTACGAGCCATATTTGCAATTGCTTTTAGTATTCGACAATGCAACATTGATAAAATACAATAATAATAATAATTACAAATTCTGTTCAATTTACATTTTTTTCTACATCACTGCCGTTTTGCAAATTTATAAATATGAAATATTTTTTAGTTTAATAAAAGATATTTTCACATTTCGTTAAACATAAATATACATTTGATATTTCAAACAATTTTATTGATATTTATTGGATAAATAATAAATATCCTTTATTATATTCTTCACTAATGAAACACCGTTCAGAACATCTAAGATTAGCCTCTGGAAGCATTCTGTGTCCGCATACCCCTTCTCATCATAATTGAACACTTTTTGGATTATTCTTTGATATATCCAAGCTATTTACCTAAAGTAAAATTAATATCTGGCGAAAGTATTCACATTTTCTTATAACACAGCTTAATTAAATTATAATTGCCAGTTTTATTTCCAAAACAGAGATAATTTTAGAAATTTCGGAGCATTTGAACATATTTTACAAATAGTAGTTAACTTATTTTCATTGATTTTAGCATTACAAATGATCATTTAAGTTAAAAGATAATTTTATAGAATTTCACATTATGTATTCCGTAAACTGAGCAAATTTCTTTATTTTTTAAAAATAAAGTTAAGGTCTATCTTTTAGAATACTATATTAAGTACATGCGTTGTATACTATATGTTAGTGCAGACTACATTGTAACATCATGCAATGTACATTTACACTGAATTAAAAGACGCATAGGAATTCGAATAGTTTGTAAAAGTATATAATTGTTTTATTATTTCTCAGAAATATAAAATATAGTTTCTTGGGAATGATATTCGACTACCCTTCCAGTAGTAAGTAAATAATGTTTAATAAAAATACTTATATTTGCATTAAAATACCAATATTAAAATGCTTAAATACAGATATTTTCTTTTATTCTCTGATTAGTTAGAAAAAATCAGTCAGTTTCGTAGATGTGACATTATACTTCAAAGTAACATGCATTTTCAAAACAATTATGCGAAATCACCAGTACTGAATGGATTCAGGATTTCTTTGAAATCTGAAATATCATCTATTAGCAGAAGCTCGTTATATTGAATGAAACAACAGAACGATGATGATAGTAAGAAACATACATAAATTTTAAGTTTTTTACGATGAATAAGGGTTTTATAGATTAACAAGGCTAATAAGGTAGACTTACTATAACAAATCTAGATTTTCAGCGATACTGTATTCGTACATGTAGTTATATTTATAAGTAGATGTTTTCTGTTGATGGATATTAAAGAAGGAGTAAACTGTATAATATTTTTAATTAAAAATCGGCACCATACCCATTTTTGCATTAAAAATATATTATAAATTCATTTAAAATAATAATTTAAGTATTGAGTTAGTTATTTAGATGTTTTTTTAAACGTCTAAATATCAGAAATAGATAATTCAAATAGAGGAAAACATGGATATTTAGTTAATTCAGGAAATTTCATATTCTTTGTTTGCAGATCTCACTATTGAAATAAATTTATTGTACTTGGAATAAGCGTTACTTCCAATATTTGAAGTATAAAAGTGAGTGATTGAAAAAGAAATATATTGTGCTTGTAATTTGTTTACAATCTCAAAAGTATTCTCAATTTCAAACGCTGTTAAGAACTAAAATTCTCAGTCGTGTATTTTCAGAACATACATTAAGGTGGAACTAAAAAGTTCAAATTTCTATTTACGCGTCGCTATATCGCGAAATAGTTGCAATTGGTGCATAATTAATTACCAAAAGAAAATAATTTTTCAAATTTATATCTTCCGATTTTTGATATTTTAATTGCTGATATTTTCCTGTTTTTTAGTAAATATTTTAAGGTTTAGATCCCGTATTTTTTTAATGCTATAGTGTGAAAATGTTACATCGGGAACTGTTACATATGAAAACAAATTATTTCTCTGCTTAGAGAATATCTTCCGATCACGCAAATCCCTTAAAATTTACGAACAAATGCAATATTTTGACAATTTCGGAAATTTTAATAAGTAACAGTCACGGTTTATTTTTATGTCCGATAGGTTTTCTGATTGAGATGAATGTGAGATTGGTCCGGAGACACGACTTGATTAGTCATTTGCCCGGTTTCCACTTTTGATTGCCTCATACATGTCTAAAACTGAACTCTTGTATTTGTTTAAATATTTTCTATCTTCTTCTGTGGTTTCACAATCTATTGGTTGAAACATTATCACTTGCATTTTTCATACCCTTTGAGATTCTTTGCAATCGGTCCACAAAAGATCTTGGACCAAATGTTTCCCCACCAATCTCTGAAAATAGTGACAGAAAGGTAACTCAATGAAATGCAGTAAACAGACAGCCCATGGCAGTGGTCGTCCAACATAGGTTTCGAGTTGAAGAATAGCACCACTTTTCCACCCAGAATTGCATAACGAGCTTCAGGTCTTCTAGTGAAACTCCTTACTCATTTAGCTTCGATACAATACTGCATACAATGTCTTTGTCGTATCCGGAGTTCGGAGACACATGGGCAACATAAACCGAACCAGGTTTCTTTAATGATAGAATGATGCTCCTCCTTCATTGTTCGACGAAATTTATACTATCCACTCCTCTCTGAGGTGTGATCTTCTCGTTCGTCAAATTGAATCTTTTTGACTGTTATTTGTCTATTTTGACTCTGTTTCCTAATAATATTACATCTATCAAGAACTTTGGAAGTATATTTTTTAGTAAATAAATCCATGGCCTGAAGGACACTCGATGCTGTTGCAGCAGCTGCTCGGTCAGATACTCCGTAGCGGTCGGTATTTAATGCTGTAGCTTTTAGCTTAATCCTCAATTGCCATAGAGATTTCTTCTGAGAATACGTTGGCTAGTATTCATCATCAATACTCACGTCGGCTGAATAATTTGGCTGTATTTCATCTAAAGGACCAGGCTTGTCCTTAACGGCTAGAATGGGTTTAGGAACTTCTCTCTTTAAAATGTAGCTTTTTCTCTGGTACTTTAAATAAAAAGGAGTAATTTTCTTTCTTCAACTTAAAGTACTAGTTTTAAACTTTGTTGTCTTCTTTGTAGTGAAAGTACCAATTTTTTCTAATTCATGCTTCCCCGGAAGGTGCATAAATCATTGCTCAATGGCGTGAATCTTGTTTGGTTGCTCACACACACAGTAATTGTAAATTGGACATTCCCAGAGGTGTGAGGTCTTTTTACATGGAAAATACAGATCCATTATACACCTAAAGGCAGAGACATCAACGAGTTTGTCGCTTGGATTTTAAATTCATCAATCCATTTTTTTAAAGTTTGGTTCCTCCTGGTCTTGGTTGTAAAATTTCCCAAGATTACAATATTTATCAAAGAAGGTGTGCATGAGTTGAGTAGACAATCTTATAATAGGTAACTATAGAAATTTTATACCTTATCAAAAATAGTTTTTACTTTTGTGCCACTGAATTATTAGCAACTGAAAAACTCACTTTTGTGTTGTTGATTTTCATTGCTAACTCAAACTCCTCTTTAACCCAGCTGTTCTGTTCGCATTCACTATGCACATGTAACCTTCTGGTCAATATGACCCAAACACTAAATACTAAGTACAGGGGCCTATGTGCTCCATTCTTTTTGAATAAAATTATGTTTCGAGATAAATAATACATGCTTTAACAGAATAAACTTGATAAATTCGAAAACTGATACATTGAATATGTAAATGTAAGCATATGTATGTAAAATAAAAGTATGAATTAGGATATTTTGTTGAAAAAATTCTTACCTTTCTTTTTCATATATGTAATTCAGATAATAAATATTCATTTTGCCTTCATGTATGTTTTTATAATTCATGCACAAAGTATTTGTTTTATTATCATTGCTTCATTGACCGAACATGTATAAGACAAGTTTGTTACTCAACTGTAAATTAGTAATGGATGTTAATGATAAACCAATTTGTCATTCATCCTGTATTCTTTTGAGTATATTATGTGACTCTTTATTTGTATAGATATGTTGTTTTTCCTGAATATATCAATCAATTAATAATTTGTCTAGTTCTTCTCAAAAATTCTTTTCGTTGATTTGTTTTCATTCCATTGTTATTTATTCATGTTGAAGGAATAATTGCATTATAAACAGAACTATCAAGCTTATTATAAACTATAACCCTAGGTCAGGGTTTCTTCTTCTTTTTATAAATATATGTGTTCAAAAGTTGATTAAGAGTATCTACATCTCTTTTTTTGGTATCGTACTCTAATATCATTTCCTTCTTTTTGTCAATTCTGTTACAAATTTATTTATCATAAGGCTTGTGCTCAGAAGAATATTTATCTATTCTTTTCAATATACCTTTTTGCCTTCAATAGTTGTCTTTTTTGATGATTTCATTCTGGATTGTAGACCTGAATACAGTTTCAAATGTACTTTTTACAACCCTTTTCTTGATGTTAAATAGCTAACAGTTTTCATAAAATTGGCAGAATTAAGGCAGCCAGAACATGGGGGCCAGTGACAATCCAATGACCAGTTTATATTTTGATGCTTGGACTGAATATGCAGCACATTATGAACAGTTTGAGTAGAAATGTTCTGATCATGATCAGAAGTTGCACTTTCCTCACTTGTATGATTTTCATGTTCAGAAACACCTTCCACTTTGCAATCAGGTGCTTCCATAAACTGAGTTACTTCAGTGTCCCTCAAATATCTACGAATTGCTATTATTTATTTTTTTCACATCACAATGTCGAGAGTTATTGATATTTCTGTAGGCTGTTGTGTTCTCATACAATTCACAACAGATGAAATGATTCTATACTGCATCCTACATTTTTCTGGAGATATCGTAATACGTGACCAGATATCGCTCTTTCTGACCTTGGCCGAACTTGTCTGCTTATACAAAACACATTAAATGACTTTTAGGAATTTATTTATGTCGTTTCCTGTTAGATTAGTAAAACAATGTGTACTTTTTTTTGCTCAATTAAGGAAAAACAGGTTCGGGTCATATTGACCCGAACGATACATTAATACAATTTGAAAAAATAGTCAGAAAATACATAAATAAAAGAAAATCCTTTTCAGAGAAACAACATATCACCCTCACTAACAAATGTCAGTAAAATACCATTAAACTGCTTTTTTGTATAAGAAATTAAAAAACGTTTCGGGTCATATTGACCCGAACAGAACAGCAGGGTTAAAACAACATCGGAACACATTCTAGTAATTTTTAACAAACCTTTTGGACGGCCAAATATAGGACACTCAAAGGACTGTCTCGTAATTTCCTTGGACTTTGGATAATCCACTTCACAAGCAAACTGAATAGAATAAATCAATAACAAACACTATTGAGAAAGACTAATGCCAAACATGACACACAACGCAGAATGCTACTCATTCACTAACGACAACTGTCGCCCAGATAGACATAACAACTGATACAAGATGGAGGCGCGAGTGGGACGGTGGGAGAAACCGACAATAGAGTAAGCGGCATGAACGCACCGAAGTCTGGCACGGTGTTGCCAGTTGGAGAAATGAGCATTGAATTCGAATCAAATACGCACGCTAATACTGAACTATCGACGCTTTCTTTTAAAAACACGTTGAAGTTGTTTGATTAACTCCATGGCCATTACTGAATTTTAAACACTTATAAAAATTTGTTTTCAAAATATTGCCTTTTTTTGTTAATTTTAAAGGGATATGCGTTATCGGAAAATATTCACTGAATAGAGAAATATTTTTTTCTTATGTAGCAGTAACCTTTGAAACTGTTTTTCACTGTGGCAGTAAAAAAATTAAAGAGAAAAAGTTTAAAATAATTGCTAAAACGACAGTGAAATTCTCCGTTTTTTCGAATATTTAGACGCTTTGCCCGATCGGAAGATATTATCAGATTTGAATAATTCTTTTTTTTGTCATTTAAGTATGCAACAATCTCAAATTTGCCGCGCTATAGCGGCTCAAAAATATATAGAATTCATAATTAGAATAGTTTTCATTAACAACATATACTATAAATAACCAATAACCTTTCTCTTCATAATTCTGTAGAAATAAGCCTTGATGGACATATTTTAATTAATTTTTTTCTTCTCTAGTTAAAACAAGTAAATAAAAAAATTTAATTTTTACTCGCAAGTGAATTTGACCACAGAGTTTCTTTTGAAAGTTTTATATAAATTAATTTCACTGAAAGTGTTGTGAAAACCCTAATCTTTCTGCAATATATAACCATTAAGTTTGAGTACAACTTTCCAAAAAAGGTCCATGAATTAGTTCCTCTTACATTTTTCATCTTTAGTGACATAAGGATGAATTATTCTGGAGACGAATTCTTACGGAACCTGTATAAACAGCTGGAATTTATAACCTCTTACTGGACTCAAGGATCACATTTATATTTAATTGGATCTTTTTTGAAGATTTGTTTAAGATATGCATGACAAAACACTAAACGTATTACAAGTATTTTCTCTGGATATTCCTAAAGCACAGATTTTTTAAAAAACTTAGCAAGCTTTAACATCTTTGGAAACATGTAATAAGTTTTCAGAAAATCTGCACAGAATATATCAAAATGAAGATTGCGAATTCTCCAATGAAAAGAAAGATTCTTGTGCTTCTGTACGAAATTCGATTGCATTTATGAAGTGCTTTAACTGTAAATATGAATTCAATTACATTAGACTTCAAGTGTAGGAAATATTTTTGTAATAATAAAATGGTGTAAAGAATATAACTTATCAGGTTAGCATTTAAAACAATAGAGTTATCGAAAAATTTGTCATCACTATCCTTTGTAAAGCTTTGATTCTCGGATGATTTCAACAGGGACAAAATTTTTAAAAACGTAACCGAAGAAACAAGGCAGTGAAGCTATTCTTCTATTAATGTTCAGACGTCGCGGTGGCTTAGTGGTAAGGTTTCGGCCTTGGAACCAGAGGATTCCAGGTTCGAAGCCCGATTCCACTGCAGATCCGCCGTGTATTGGGCCTGTTGCGCGCCTGGGCCCCATGCCCTCCCGCCAGTGTGGCTCAGAAGCTGTAGAGGGAAGCGCCAGCACAGATGCTCACCTCGTCGTCGAACCGCGGTCCCAAATTACGAGGGTCGTCACAAAATAGCTCTTGTGTTGCTACAGAACGGGACGTTAATATAAATAAATATTAAATTTTCATAGCCAAGGTCGTGTGAACCCTTGTAATATTTACAAAGATGGATTTCAGTTACTGAAGGGAAAGTTTTATAATTTAGCACAACAGATATTTTATTTGACTACGAACATCGACTTCGATCATATATAGAGTTTTGAATTCAAAAGGTTTATAATTCATAAACGTTTCAAATTAGAAACATTTTTAACTCGAATAATGCCAGTCGAGATCGAAGGCTAGTTAACTTTGTGTTGAAAGAAGTTGGAAAGCTTTTTAACAACAAACCACATTTGGGAATGATGAAGTTATATGTTTGTCTAAAAGAAATAAGTAGATCAATTTTTCAAAAATTGGAACATTGGATAAGTAATGATATTTATGGCAATTCATATTTCACTTATAGTACACTTGGAAGAATGCTGTTACAATAAGAAAAACTAAAATTTTACAGGAAAATCATTTGAACTTTTCCTATTTATGCCTGATGCCCGGAGGATAATAAGATGCTGGCTACACTGTGAAAGACTGCTCTCCAGCGGTAAATATTAAAACTAAAAATGTGGCAGCATTTTTCAAGGACACATACGTCATTCGTCGAAGCAAAAGAAAACATTGAAACAATCAAAAACGGAAAATTTCATATTGTGGTCCTCTTCTCCCATTTGAACAATATAATGTTACGAATCTGTAGTGTTGTTTTGCTGCTATGTCAGTCTCATGATAGGAAAAAAGGATTTAGAGGGATTCGTAATGGAATGGAAGCTAATAACACCGGAACTTGGCTGCAAAGTTAAGGTTCTGGAAAAACACTAGAATTATGGCCCTATCTGTATTAAGAACGAAGATATAGAGTTCTTTCTAGAGAATTTCACGTCTGTGGAAAGTTATAAATATAAGCCTGTTGGAAAGCTATAAATACTCGGACGTGCTGAAACGAGTGAATGTCTGGAGTTATGTTCGAAGAGCGAATTAGTCAGCTCTTAGACTCTGAGCGCTTTTGGTCACCTTAGACGCTATTTCTGCTATTATCAGTGAATTTCTGTATGCTGGTGTTGATAATTAGTTCAATGACTGTTTTTCTTCTTACCTGTGCTTCGTGTTTCCTGGAAAATTCGTGAATTAAGCGTCATTATCCATTATCCTGCTTGTTAAGCTGCTTTCACCATAAACCCAAGGGACGATTTTCGTAACAATATGTAAAAGATCAACGAAGAAACGGTAATAAATGTCTTATTATATAAAAATGAAAAGGTGTCTTATAAATAAATCGTTAGTGGCGTCTATAACGCTTTTTGGCATAAAAATAAGTAACATTAGGAATTTCAAAATGTTCAGAAAACTGCCCGCGAGAAGCTGATAATGAGAATGTGGACACCTATCTTAAAATGCGTTTTCACTTTTGCTTAATAATATACCCAAAATGCATTGGAATATACGTAATAATTTTCACTAATTATATTTATCCATATTTTCATCATGGAAACGAAATGAAAAAATGAGAAAAGGGATTATTTTATATGACTTTTGTTCTGATTTGTAGATTTCTCTTTCTATCTTTGCTGGGGACATTGATATTAAAATCAAATAGAAGATTGAACTGTGCTAGTTGTTTTTACTTTCTCTTTGTCTCTTGGAGGAATAAAAATGACATCGCTGGTCATATTTTATCATTTGTCATTTTCTAATGAAATAAGTTGATTTTCTTAGAAAAGAACTGACTTCATTCGGTAGGTGGTGGTATATTTTTCAAATATTTAGAAGGGAGACAAAATTGGTTTCTGAGAAACGAAATTGCTTACGAAAAATAATTAACTTCAGCTAAATTGGTTTCTGCTTTGTAAAGATCTATAAATCAGTTGCTTAACCGGATTATTTATCTCATCAATCAGATATCTATCAGAATTTTATCCTTGCTTGAATTAGAACCATATTTTTCTTAAGAAAGCATCAATCATTCATTTGAATATTTAAAGTGTTTGATCCATAGGCACATTTGCAGAGATAATGCAAAAATAAATTTATTAGATTATAAATTTGTTCTTTTGTTGTTGGCCTGAATGTTTTCTAATGTATACAAATAGAATGAGTTCATTTGAATAATAATATTGTTCTGCATGAAAAGGAACAGGAATTTTTGTACTGTTTGCAAAGCTAATGAACACTGCTTTATAAAGACAATTTATCAAGAATCTAAACAAATGTAATATTTAATACTATTTAATTGCTGGCTTTTATCCGTTTTAATCTCATTAGGAAAATTAGTACTTTAGAGTTTATTTTTTATAATTTAAAATTATAAATATTATAATTTAAAATAATAATAAAACAGTTTGTTTCTTTCGAAATAAAAACTCCTTAGACAGAATCCAATTTGTTTATGTTTACTGATTTGTTACAGATTTAAAGTGAACAAAACGTCATCAAATAAGATATCATTTGATCAAATGAAATCTCAATTCTTTTCACAACAGTAGGTTCATTTTTGAAGAGGCTAACTGGTCTTCATTCCGGTTGTATACTTTTTCTACTTTATAATTTTATTTTTAAAAAAGCTAAAAAATGAATCGATAATAGTGAGTTAAAAAAATCTCTCTTTTATTATTGCTTATTAGGAACAGAATAGTACAATTTAATCACTACTGAAATTTTAATCACTACTACGCCTTCATAAAAAATCTAAGAAATTAATGGAGGCAAATTGCAACATCTTCCCTTAATTGCTGTACGGTTGTGGAACTTGCTTTTTCCAGACTAATTACTTTAAGAGAGTAATTACCTAAGAATGCACACATATGGGAAAAAGCAAAATATGCACAAAGTCTCAATCTGAAGTCAGCGTTCGAATGAAAAAGAATTATTTAATAATTGATTTATATATTTTTATAATTTGTTCAACCAGACGCAAAAGTAAATGTCAGAAACCAAATGAAGAAATATCCTGATGCACGTTCCTGCAGGCTACTATATTGTACATGAAGAAAAAATGAAATGTTCAACACATTAACAGCAAAAGTCATTAAGACTTTTCGGAATTATAAGCAACTATGTGAACTGAAAGAATACTGTGAAAAGGGAGAAAATGTAGAAATTATGGCTGTAATTTTAGGATATAGTGGCGTCTGATTGCCAAATTATTAAGTCTTTTGAGAATTAACTATAGGTCAAAGTAAAATTAATGTTCAAACTGGAAATTCTAGGTTAAGTAGAATACATTTCAACCATTAATTATTGTCTTTAATTTTATTCCCATATCATGTATTTGCGTATGTTATGTTATTAACAATAGAAAAAAATCTGGATGCCATTCTGAGCAATATGCTTTTTAGCAGACGTTTTAGAAGTCAAGACATTCAACTTTTTATTTTTTGTAAATTATAATTAACTACTCATTGTAGCATTCTTTCAGCCAGCAAAGAAATTATATTTTAAAAATAAATTATTTATATTAACCCTGATAACAAATAGAAATTTTATGTCATGTAGCAAAATCCGAGACATATCTTCATTTCATTGCAATGAATAAATAGATTAGAGAATTTTAATAAGTTAAAATATTATGTAAAATTTAAAAATAAAACATTGTTTTATATGGTACAGAAGAAAACACCGTGGCTATTAAAAGATGTCTTAAAAGCTGAATGCCCTTCTTTCTCAGTAAATATCTGTCGTTAATATCCATTCAAAAAATCTAATGTTTTCTTATAAAATGTTTAAATTATATTCATGTGAAACATTATCACTATTAAAATTTATTTCGGCGAGTAAGATATGTTTTCTGTTTCATATTTATGTATCCATTTATTACGATAAATTCCGTGAACTTTTATTTTATTTGATATTAATGTCGCTAATACTGTAGATTTTGTTTGTAAGAAGATTTTAAAAATTGAAATGCTTTGTAAAATAATTTGTCTTTGCTATCTTTACTTCTAAAATTTCATTTGAATTTGAATTATGATTTTTATTTAAATATTCCAGAAGAAACTTTCTCTAATGTTAATTTTATATGAAATAAAACTGGACAACAATTTTTTTTTCATGTTGCTTGAGAAAGAAAGGGTTATACCTATGTATTTTTGTGCCCCGATTTTAAATCTGTTAACCGTTTTTTTCAATCATCCATAGTTTTTGAGTAACGTAGTAACTCTTATTATATACATTAGGAAATCATATTCATCTTGCAATATTTACACAGGCATATTAAAATGTTACAAACCTTCACTTTCTTGTGTACTTGGCCTGTCGACTGTGCTTGGCTTGAGGAATATCCATTTTCAATGTCCAACAATTGTCGGCTAACATTTTGGGATTCCATTTCCCTTGGTAACGAGCTCCCATATTCGAGATATCCTGATGGGACCGTTCACCATGCTCGTCGCTTACTGAGACGAAGTTTTCGGGGAAGAATTTTAAGTGGGAGTGCAGGAAATGGATTTTCAACGACATATTGCATCCCATGGTTTTGTAGGTCTTTAAGCAAATTATTGACGATTTGCCTGTAGTTTTCTGCTTTGTGAATTCCGAGGAAGATTTTTGTTGACTCCTTAAACGATGTCCATGCTGCGGCTTCCTTCTAATTCAGCTTACTCCCAAACACCGGATCCTTCATTATTTGTCTAATTTAAGGCCCAACAAATATGTCTTCCTTAATTTTTGCTTCACTCACTTTTGGAAACTTCAGACGCAAGTACTGAAATCCACTTCCTCCACAGTCCATCGCTTTAACAAAATTCTTCAGCAAACCTAATTTGACATGCAATGGAGGCAAGAGAATTTTTTCTGAGGCAGTGCTTTTTTCTGTCCCTGCTGTCTCACTGGCACAGAAAGCAACAGAACTTGGCGTAGTCTGCTTGCAATCGTACTAAGACGACAATCACTTTCAAGTCGGCGCAGATATGCCAAGAATGCTTGCTGTACTCAATACTGCACATCATATGCTTCAAGGTTTCCTATGTTTATTTCATACGAACAGCATATCCTACAGGAATCGAAGGGTGCTTGTTACCATTGTGTAACAGAACTGCTTTTAAGCTGACCTTTGAAGAGTCTATATAAACAAACGCCATTCTAGAGGGTTATGTTGTAGTCCTAGAACCTTAAACAACAAGTCAACATCATTACAAAATATCACATCACCATCTTGGCAAAAGCTTCCACTTGCTACCAAATAGAAACATCTGTCCTTACAAAGTGACTCATGCATTGGATTGTATTTGCGTTACAGGATTCTCGATCCAAAAACACGTTTTAATTTTTGGCATACAGCCTTTTCTTCATTAAAATTATATTTGTAAGAGCATTTCAAACCCAAAGATTATCTTCTTGGCAAATTAATTTTTTCGGAAAGCATTTTTGACACAAGACAATGACATTTGCTATGTACATGTAAGCAATTACGAGTAGTGTTGCTGAAACACAGTATGTTACAGAGGTTCTTTGAAATTATATTCGGGTTCTGTGACCATAAAAACACCATTATCGGTTAAATTCTCAAAGGCAACAAAAAATATCCTGGCTACGACATTGATTCAAATAAAAGAAAGGACTGGATTTGATGCGAATTCATGTTGCAGAAAATTTGAGGGTGATAGACAAATTCTGATTGGTTTTTCGAATTCAGAGCGTGAAAGTACATAAGAATTAGCTAAAATCTTATCGGCAACAAAATGGTTGTTGTCCAGTGTAATACACAAACATTATATGTTCTGGAAGTTTCATTTTTGAATATCCGATTCCATAAAATCAAGATAACGAAGAGAAGACTTTTTCTCCCACTCTTATACACAAAAGAATGATAATTATCGTAACTTACAATCTCTTTTTTTAATCAAATGTCCTGTTTAACAAATTGTCAATTATTTTTGTTTAAAAGAATTTTATATATTTTTGTTAAAATTTCATGTATAATTTATTGAAATTAGATCAAGATTAATATTTTGAGGACAAAATTTGCTTTTAATCAAAAGTATACTGTATATATCATGTATATAGAATTGATTACGTTAATAAAAAAGTAAAGGTAATTTTCGGAGCCATATTTGCTTTAATTAAACTATAAGAAGTTATATTAAAAGTGAATGTGAAAGGTATGATTCTCATAGAAGCAGCTATTTGCAAAATTTTAATTTTTTAAAAAATCAGCAAACCAATACAATGATTTTAAATTGAGATTCACAATGAACGCTGATTTTTAGAAAGGGTGTACACATTTACAGAAGTCATTCAACGGTTCAATTTACATAAACAGACAGTGCAATTGTCTCGAAATCCACATCGTTTGACATTCCCAGTCTTCCATATTTAGAAGAGTTTTATTTAAGTAATACATATA
>BGPR01012306.1:26032-45451 GCA_013235015.1 Araneus ventricosus
GATAGTCCAATTCTTGTCGCTTCCTCCCAAAACGTCGCGGTTTTATAGGAGCTAGAAGAAAAAAGTCGCCTCGAGATTAAAGAACTTAACCACAGTACAACAAGAATGTTACTTACAGAAGGATGGTGCACCCCTGCATTACTGTCCCGATGTGGGGGTTATCTTGATAGAATTCCGGATTGCTAATTTCAAAAGGTAGTATTGAACTCATTCCCACACTCACCGAAACTCATCACGATGGATTTCTGTTAGAGGAGATTCATAAAACCCTATTCTTATAGCTCAAGACAAATTACCACGAATAAGATGAGAACATTCAATGGAAAAGACTGTGCCTGAATGCTAATTTACATGTTTAGCACCATTTCCGATCCCATTTTTCTTTTTACCTATAGCCTGGAAAATAAAAGTGATCTATTCTATCACTTCCGACAAATGCCAAAATTCGACATTCGTGTAAGTGAATTGGAGTTATGTATCCAATATGGTATATATAATTTTATACAAAAATGCTTAACTTTATGATATATTATTAATTATGTTTGTAATAATTATTCAAAATATTATGCACTTTTGGGGACTATTAGTTTGTCAATTCAACAAAATCTATATTTAGGTTTGAAGCATATTTTTTACAATTGTATTTTTCAAAGAATATTTTTAAATTTAAACTATTTCTAGTGTGTTATAAACGGTTTGAAATGATTCTGAAAGTTGATATCTGAGAAATTTATGTGAATGTAAATGTAATGCTTTCATATCCTCATGATTGGTTTTGAGAATATAATTTCAAAATAAATTTCACATTTTCTTAAACATATTTTAAAAATTAAATGTTATAGAGAGCTTTATCAACAAAGAAAACTTAGATATGATGAGAGTAATAATAAAACAAATAATTTTTAGAGAATAAGACTTATTAAAAATTTTACTTTTATGATCGATAAATAAAGCAATGCGTTAGCTTTTTTTTGAGTAAGCATTAAAATATTATTGGAAATTATTTCTGGGAGGAAAAACGGAAAAATACTGAATTATACTATAACTTTTCTACGAATATCTTTAACGTTTTCAGTTCTCATAGCTTCTTAATAACCAAAAAATTTATTTTCAAAAGTCTTTCTTTTTATCAGCATTACTAATAATTTATGTAGGAGGATGTGTTTGAAAAGCCGAAATTTGCTGAAGATACGGATTTTATTCATAGAAAAATTATTTATGATAGAAATATTAAAGATTTTCAAATAATTTAAAGCAAAACTATTGGAAAAATTGCAATTTCTCATAAATCTGAAAGTTTGAGTAGCGCTGTTCGAGCTGCTCCAGTTACTTGGCAATAGTTGCTTTAATTTTGTTGGCGATTTTCATAATTATGCAAATGGAACGATTGATTTTAAAAGGGGACTTCTGACAATTTTAAAATTTTATAGGGGAAGGAAAAAATTAGTGGGCTCTGAACAGCATCGAAATTAGGTTCCAATATATTTTTAATATGTTTCACAGTAAATAATAAACCTATTAACAACAACCAAAAAATATTACAATTGATAATTTTTTTAAAAAGATAAATTAAATTTTTCAGATATCCCTTTTAACATAAAACGGTATGAAAGTTTGAGAATTTCAGAAAATAAAAGATTATAAAGCCAGGATTATCAATACTTAATGAATGAAACTTAAGTAAAATTCAAAATTTATTTATTTGTCAAAAAAATTAAATTTAAAACTCAAACAAAATAAAATTTAAAAATTACACAGTTTTAAGTAAAATTCAGATTTATAACAGAAACAAAATTTCAGGGCAAAATAATTAGAAGCCAGGAATATCAAGGAAACTGAAATAAAATTCACAATTATTCATTTGCAAGTAAACTCAAATTTGAAAGAAAGCAATAAAATTTTAAAGTTATTTTTTTTAAGTAAAATTCAAATTTGAAACAAAAAAGGATGGTAAAATGTTTATAAAGCCTGAAATATCAGTAAAACACAATGAAAATTTTAAAAATAAAATATTTATTTCAAATAAATTTAAATTTGAAGAGGCACTTTTTTTAAGTAAAATATATATTTAAAAAATCAGGGAAAAATGATTATAAATCAAGAAATATCAAATAAAATTCAAAATTCATTTGTTTGTAAGTAAATTTAAACTCAAGTAGAACAAAATAAAATGTAAAGTTTTTACGTTTTTAAACGAAATTCCGATCTAAAAACATAAAAATAAATGGTAAAACAAGTGGTGAAAATGAATTTTAGTCCTGTTGAGGATCACTTGAAGACCCTCTAGCAAAGTTTGGATCTCTTGACAAAAAGGGATGCTATTCTTTTGAAATGCATTTTATAATTTTTCCAATATCTTCCATTTCGCTAGTCATAATCTTTCCCCTTTCTGTCAAATTTTTTTCTATATTTCTCAAAAGAAATTGTGTTCCCTAATCTCATTAATATCCTTGTAAGTAGAACTTTGGTTTACTTTCAATGACGAAAAGAACCAATTAATTTTCAGAAATTTTAAACTTTAGTTTTTGTTCTTTCGCCATGTTCCTCCATAAAAGTCGTCGCTCAATTTTTTTTCTTTTAATATGTATATTGGCTATTTAGCGATGAACAGCAAAATTGATGTTAGAAGGGATCTTCTATCCAGAAGTCCCCTACTAGCATCATACGGAAACTTTGACGCTTTACAACAACATGACTGTGAATGATAGAATTTCAGGTTTTACAACAAGCGATGGAAATACCTTCATCGAAACAAACACGCAAAAAAGTAATTTTGGTCGAG
Source organism: Araneus ventricosus (assembly GCA_013235015.1). NCBI lineage: Eukaryota > Metazoa > Arthropoda > Arachnida > Araneae > Araneidae > Araneus > Araneus ventricosus. Next base: position 28,815 of record BGPR01012306.1, read on the forward strand.
TCTGCAAAAGTCCACTTTCAAAATCAAACCCATCAATGTTCTACAATCTAGCTCAGAACTTCGGATTGTTTGCATTATAGAAAGGTTCATTATCTATTAAGCAGAAAAAGTTTTAAAAATTACTCTCACGTTCCTAAAGAAAAGGTAAGAAAAGGTAAAAGGTAAAGGTAAAGAAAAGGTAAAAGGTAAAGGTAGAAAAGGTAAAGGTAGGTAAAGGTAGAAAAGGTATAAAGAAAGGTAAAGGTTCCTAAAGAAAAGGTATGGCATTTATAAAATATATTTCGCAACAATTTAGCACATAATAGAAATTTACTTTTCTATCTATTTTAAATTTAAGCATGCAGAGCATTTCTCCGTTAGAGTCATTATATCAAGCAAGGTTTAGCATGATAACTAGTTACTGGTTTAAGCACTTTTCATGGTGTGATTGTAGTAATGATAAATAATGTATTCGCATATTTTCTTAATTTCCACTTTCGGCACATTTATGCTTTCAAGGATAAAGGGAATTTTCTCTATCCTGTTTCCTTTCAAATTTCCTTCAACAAAAATTAAAAAAATACCTTCCCAAAATTTTTTGTTCCAGAAACAGATTATTCGTATAGACGTTTATTAAAAGGAATTTGCTGCTGTTTCGACGCTTATGCCTAACTATAGACATTTTTATTATGTGCTTAAACACACTGTTTATTCCCTAAAAATGTGAGAAATATAACATTAATTTAAGTTTATTCCTTGTTTATTCAAACTTATTCCAACTATATTTTATTTTTGAAGAAATCTAAATGTAACAGTATTTGTATGCTTTGGAATTAAATACACGTTTTGTTTCCCTAAATACCAAATTTGGACCATCTAAGGTAACACTAAAAATGAGAAATAAAATGTATTTATAAACTTTAAATATCATTGAATGTAAATACTATATTAGCACAAGATATTGTACGATATCTCCACAATGTTGCTCGATATTCTGAATGCCGCACAACATCGTAAAGATATCGTATAAATATTGCAGAGAATCTTGTACTAATAGGGTAATTTCAGGGAATCTTACAGAATATGGAGGTTTTAAAATAAGAAACATTGATTACTGGAATTTGGAATCTCTTAGAGGTTTCGAAAAGTTTGTACAACCTTGCTGAGAGAGTTGAGTTCTTAACTGAGACTTTAAAAAACGTGATAGTAGATGTTACTATTCTTTGATAGTTAATAAGAAAAACTAATAATAAAGTTGAATTTATACTACCAATGATGGGAGACATCAAAGCAGAAGACAACTAAACTAATATGACGTTTATGTCCTATATCCCTTAGAATTTGTGACAAAACATCAATTTGTATGTTTATGATTAAATCTATCTGATATAATTTAACAGTTTTAAAAACTCCAATTACGCAACTCAAAATTACAAGTTTATCTTTTCTTTTGCAAACGGCACAGAGGCTATACCAACAGAATATTTTCTTTTGCTTGCGGTTTATTGTTTTTGAAACATTTTACCTTTCGTCGATAACACTCTTACTCTAGAAGGTAATCTGTCTCTCTTCTAATGACGCGATAAACAGCTTTACTTCTTTGTTTGATTCAATCAGTCCCTTGTGATTGGTATCTCTATTGCTTCTGAAAGAAAAAAAGGAAGTCTTAGAGGACCACAGCTCTTATGATTACATTTATTTGAAAAGAGGATAAAGTACTTTCGTCTTTCTCATTTAGTCGTTTTGAAAATATATTTCAGATACATTTAGTCCATAATCCAAACTTTAAAAGCTTACTTACATTATGGCAATACTATATATGCAATTATTTATGAGTATAATTAAATATTCGGTACCTAATCCCTTAGAAGTGGGGTGTCTATCAAATATAAATCCAATTCAAAGTAAAATTCCGTGACGGTAAAGGCCTGGATTTTATAAATCTCTGAGAATTGGTGTATTATATTTATTAAATTAAAAGAAATAGTATATGATATTTAGATAATTTTAATGGGAACAAGTATTTTACGTCTTATATATTTATTTATGGCGGTGTTTCGGCAAAATGGGGGTTTTGGCTAAAGGCCTTTTCTCATTTTCTCTAATTAGTTATAAGCTAAGGATCAATTTTTTTTCAATTTTTGAACTTTCAATTTACATTACCATTTTCGGTAAACTCCTTGCAAAACGCTGAATCTTCTGTTCGCGTAAGTGTGAGGAATTTTAAGAATTACAAAAATTTAAGAAGATTAAACAAAGAAAATATAAGATTTTTGAAAGGTTTAATGGTAAAAGCATTCATCAGTTTAAAAACTGGAGTGCTGGCTCATTTAGAAAAAACAGAAAAAATATCATTATTTATTTTAATTTCTTCATGCATGGATGTGATAATTTAAATAAATAAATTGATTAATTCTATTAAAAAATCCATTGCATTAGAAAAGTTTATTTTGAGATTCAAGATTTGATCATACGATTAGTAAGGCCGTAGTCAATCTATGATAAATAGTTACAATGTCTACCTCTTAAGAGTAGAACAATTTTAAGATTTTGGTTGTTTATTGTGCCAAGAAAGAAAATAGAACAAACATCATTTCTTTGTATAAATATGGAGATAGCAGCAATAAAATGCATTAAATAAAATATTTTAAAGATTACTGTGGCATATTGAAATACAGCTGTAACTACTTCAATAAAAACAAGAGGCCTTTAAAACATTTTACTGTATACTTATTTTTTCAATTCTAAAGAAACGCTTACTGTACAAAAAGATAGTTTTCAATAAGAATGATCCGAGACTGATTAAACGCCATTCATACATCTTAAAAAATGTTGCACAGAGAGAATGTTCTGACATATTTCTCTTATCGTAATACTTTTCCTTCCTTAGATTTTGCTTTACAAGTCACATGATTTATGCATTATTTGGCATTAAAGAAAAATATATTGTTGCATTCCAAGACAAATTACGGAGAACAAGACTTTAAGGCAATTTCCACGAAACGCAACAAAAGCATTGAGGGAACCAATCCGTTTTCATAGTTTATTTCAGAGGAACAATTATTTTTATATTGTTCTGAATGGTTACATGAAATCTTTTGCTGCAACCATCATTCGTAATCCTTTTTCTGTATATCTTATAGTTGATGTGACAGTTAGCAATTTGTTAGTTTAGAAATTGTTTACTATGACTTAAGTTGACGGTTAGTTGCGTTTCCATTATTAAGGATGTAGAAAAAGGTCTTAGTTTACTTATATTGATACGCCCTTTTAAAACAACACGATGCTTTTTTGGGATGGTCTTCGTAAACTTGAACCTTGGTCAGACGACGAGGACGACACCTCAGCCGGCACCTCTTTCTATAAACTTTCTCTACCCTCTGCGACTGATTTAAAATACAACAAGCCCAATACACGACGGAACTTCAAGGCAATCGGGTTTCGAACCTGAAACCCTCCTGCCCCGAAGCCGAGGGCTTACCATTTGGCCACTGCGACTTCGTATACAAAAAGATATGGAAACGTGTTAAATAGCAAATTCAAAAATGCAAGGAAACTTTACATGCAATGTGTAAAAATTAGGAAAAAACTGTATTCTTGCAAAAGTTAATTTGATTCATAGGAAAAGCGATTTTTGCAAAGAATAATTGTTACTAAAGAATATTTGCCATTTCTAAGTTGAAAATATTGCAAGAAGTAAGAAATGAATGTTGATTAATTGAAATTTTGAGTTTAACAATTCCCAAGAAAACAGAACCTACTTATTAGGAGCAAATGATGAGCATATGCTTTCATCACTCATGAAACGTGAAAATATTTAATGAAATTCAATGATAAAAACACTTTCGTCTGGTTAGAATTAAATTTAGAAAAATTTGGAGTAAAAACATTGTCATAAGGTTGCTTTTGAAAAATATAGACATCGCGATTACTTTGAATTAACTTAGCCCTTTATTTTTTTCCTTGATTCTTTATTTTGTGGGCAGATGAGTCAATTTCTTCGCATGAAGAGAGGTGATCTTCAAATTTAGAGTTAGTTTTGATTTTTTTTTAAAGACACAATTTAATATCTTTAAAAATCCATTGATTTTCATTATTATTCTTCTGATTTTGAAACTGCGTATTTTTTTAAATGACAAATTTTAACGCATTAAATTACATTTATTTTCATAATTCGTCTGAAGGGGACACTTTATATTTTAACGTCGTAAATTGCATTTATTTTCCCCATTCTTCAGATATAGTTACTTTGTTTTGTGCAAAACAATTTTTTAAAATTCAAATAAGAAAGAATAATACAATAAAATAAACTTCTCATGAAATAAATAAAACCGAATCTTGAGTACAAGAATCTATGTAATTATCAAGAACTATTAATTTTAAAAGATAAAAAAAATGCAAAAAGTATCAATTTCATATCTAAATATAATGTGAAAGATTTATCATCCCAACATTAGCACAGTAATTCATATGGTTATTTCACTGAAATTATTTCTGACAATGCATGTGCTCTGAACTCTTTATTTCAATGCTCTTACAATGCAATAATTGAAATTCAGATGACAAAAACACGTAAACTCAGATTTAATACATGGTTAAATATAGTTATATCCTTGTTCATAACTTGCAGATGAATAAAAAATAGGATTAATTTTATCAAAAAGACTTTATCCCATTTGATTACAAATCAAAAACCAAAATTTTATTTTCTTGACTATTGTTAATGAGACATGTTCAATGAAATAAAAGTATTCTGCAAATATTCTTAGAAGAGTATTAAATTCTATATGCAGACTGTCTTGCAATTTTGATACTTGACGTTGATGAAGATTGATTTTAACCTCACAGATGTGGTTTTAACCACACTGACTTCTATATCAGTGCCAAGCCATTTAATAAACGTAAAGAATGAAATAACTTGAGAAGTCTCACGTTGCAGTTTAATTAAAATAGTGTCATTTTACACTCTATTGATACTCTTTTATAAACTACTGCGTCTCGTATTGTTCTAAATAATTAAAACTCACTTTAATTAAATAATATTTATAAGCGGGATACGGCTTCATCGTAATTTATGACTTACCTGAATGCGATTCAATTTAAAGGCTGACTTCAATAAGAGATTTATTATATTTGTACTCGAAGTGTAAAGTGTAATTATTTTCAGCTGCATGCTATAGCTTAAGCAAAGGGATAGCGTCGGTAGTCGGCTCATAAATTTCAATTACAGACTCTTTTGTTTCAACCAGGAAGGATGCCATTATCATTTATTTATAATTGGAAAATGCTTTTTTGTGTTATGATTTCTTGAATGCCCCTTAAGTAATTTCTAATGAATGCAGCGATGGTTTAAACAATAAAAGATTTAATGTATTCTTAAATAATCAGTTACCGAATCTTCAATTCCATTGAGAACAAGTATGTATTTAAATGTCTGTTGTTTCAAAACGGAAGATAACATAAGAGTTCTTTTAATTTTATGATATGAACGTACAGTTGTTTGTGTGATGTATCTTTCAAAAATATCCAGCTCCTTTCATATAATTAATTAAGATTTCAGGAAAGTAAACGATTTAGAAAATGAAAAAATCATTCTTCTTGGAAACAATGCTTTCTTTAAAATGCATTTAAATTACAGTGATGAAATGATTATTTCAAAGTTCAATTTAATGATTTAAGTATATAATGATGAATATAGTATTTCACTTGCAGCGAAGATTAATCGCATTTTAACCTACAGATAATAATTAATTTGGTTATAATTGTGATGAAAAAAGATATCTTGGGAGATACACACTACTTCCATGCAATAGATGAATGATGACAGGGAAGAAAAGTCAACGGATTCGAAAAATGGCAGAAATATTTCGAATTTAATTAAGAAAAGTAAGAGAACTAAAAGACGAAATATAAATTTTACAAAGACCAAATTAAAAATAAATTAAAATTTTCAACAAGTGGAAGAATTCCAAGTAACTAAAACAGTTTTATGATATGATCATAACATTTCAGAGAGAGTTCTGAGCATTCGTATTTTACATAACTTCATAAGTAAGCTAGAAGAATGGAATACACTATCTTTATTCATTTGGTGGTTCAATAACGATGAACATTTCTAATTTCACTTTCTTCGTGTATCGAAAGCATTCTGTGCTAAATGAAGCAAATATATTTCCTAATCAAAGAAAACCTCTTTTCCTTTTTAAATTTAACTCCATAACAGTGTTGCCCAACCTTTACTAGTGTATCGAATTATTTCCTTTCTAAATTTATAAGCTGAAATTAAGGTATCCAACTAAGTTGAAAAAGCGATTTTCGAAGAAAAATTCAAAAACTTTTATGTGATCCAAAATAAAGCCACAACTTTTAATATTATAAAATAGTCATTGATTTTATTCTTATTTTTTGAATATTTTATTTCTTGATATTTATTTTAACTAATGTTTAATTATATTTTTAAATGCGTTTTTTGAAAAATGAAAATGTCACTGAAATTGGTCCACGAAAAACGTGATGTCTCCAAAATAATAATTAAAATTCATTGAAATTTGATACACATGTGTCAAAAATCTTTCAGGGTGTAATAGACCGCATATTTTGTGATAGATTTATTTAGTCATGTTTTACAGTCACTTTCAGTTCGAAACATAGGATAATTTTGGCGAAAAATCAATGACGTCAACTTTGAATGTTTTAAAATATTTATTTATTAAAATAAATTTTATCTTGCGGTCTATTACATTCTAGATAGTTTGAGAAGTACGCATGCGGAATTCAAACTAAATATGCCCCATATTTTTTCAATTATGCTATTTTTCTTAACATTGAAATTTTTATTAAAATTCTTGAAAAAAAATTATTTTTTCCAAAAACTGCTGTTGAGATATAAATTTTTATTTCTAATTGTGACTATTTAACCTATTTTTGTTATTTAACTCAGTAAGTCTTTTTTGTGCATGCTTTTTAAAGATTTTTCTCTGAACCTAGTCGGATATCTTAACTTTTCATGGACGTTGTGACTTGTAGTGTCATAGAAAAATGCAGCCGAGAAATTAGGCAATATTTCTTTATTTTAATTTAGTTTATTAATGACACACAGGACTAGCACGACATAAATAGACAAACACACAAATACGTTTAACATAAAAAAAAAGAAATTTATACATTCTTATTATCTCGAGTCATGTCCACACAAAAATCCTATCCGACACTTCATTCTCAAACACAACCAGCCACTCTACCCTCCGACCGTCAACTGAACCTTTACGGAACAGTCTTGTGCCGCGCCATCTACCGCAGGTAACAGCAACTATAAAGTCTAATCCCTTACAGACTCGATATGAAGATGACCGTTAATCCATTAACCTCTCAAGCGTTCTATGGACATGAAGTTGAATTTATGCTTCAAGGCATTCTTAAAACATTGGGGCTTGGTCATCTAATTAGATCGTACAGAAATTTAATCGTTAAGGAATTAAGGCACAAAGGAGTCACTGCTTTACCATGAGACACAAGTCAAGTACAACGTATACTTCTAATTCGGAATATATTACACATACTGGAAGTGAAGACAGGAAGTGACATCACAACACAGCACATAAAAACGTGCAGTGAGATGTTAAAATACGCACAGTTATGTTTGTCATGTGAGTTTGATGTTAAGGAATTGATTTTATCGCTTATTTGTTATTTCTCCTATCTTCTATAAGTGCCATCGAATAAGAGGAAAACTAGTTTCTCCAAGACTTTTCTGTTCTGATATGATACATTTTAAAAAGCAAAAATTGCATTTGAAATTCCTTTTCGTTGTTCGAAACATAATTTCTTTAAAAAGTTTGTTCTCATCTTATTTATTCATTAACATGCTTCAGTTACTGAAGCTGAGATGTGTGGCAATGTATGTCGAGGCTCTTTATCTGACTTTTTCTCCCTGTTTGATAGCAAATCATTGTTAAACAGGCCGGACACTTTTTTAAATGGGAAATTTACGCATGGGTCACGTATTTAAATAAATGAATTTAAAAGGAATATTTTGTAGATATTATTTAGTTATTTAACAGTTCCAATTTAAAAAAAATATTTCGTCGTACAATCTAATGTAGGGAGTTCTACAAAAGACCTACTAGAATCACTCTCCCGGCCTTATTTCCAATTTCTTGTGTAACATCACCGTAAACATGTGACCTGAAGGAGTCAATTAGTTTTCAAAAATTCTCTCTTCATTTTCTAAGGAGTCGAAAACATTTTTAGACCAACAGGGGGATTCAAAATTCAGCGTTGCAAACCGTTAGAGATGGTAGGTATTGCGAAACTAATTAAATAGGAAAGGAGAAGGATGTCAGGAATCCAAAATCAATGAAGAGATTTAGTTAACATCAAGCTGATGCGCTAGAAAGTGTTCTTCAGTACTGTATGTTCATGAGCTGCGCACGATTTACTTAGCATAATGTCCTTATTGTTAGTGACACTCAAAGTGACGGTTTACTACAGGCTCAACAACCGATCCAGCAACAAGAAATTCTAGCGAAGGTAGAAATATACGCGAAATGCCGTCATTTTTAACAATGTTTGAAAGTTCATTTGCTGCCGCAGTGAAGTTTGCATAAACTGTAAATGGTAAAATCGCTGAGAAGTTCTGAAACTAGATAGGTACAAGTAATGGCCAATTATGGAGTTATAAGGCCCGCTGCACACCAGACGATTTGAGTCGTTTAGCTGTAAAATATAACAATAGGAACCCCCATTCCCCCTGTTGAGACACAAAGGCGGCACGTGGGTTGCTATTGTTATATTTTACTGCTTAACGACAAATCGGCTGGTGTGTACCTGGCCTAATCCGTCTTTTGATAGTCGTTTCCACTGCTCTGTACGTATCATCTAGTTCATCAGGAGTGCGTTTCCAGTCATATGTTCTGTTCACTATTCTGATGTTTTATTATGTTTTCTTTTGTTCTTGTACGCTGAATTTTGAAGCATTTGGCATAGCAATCAATTGTAGAAAATTTATAACTTCTAAAGCTTAACGAAAAACAATAAATTTCTACCAAATTTTATAACTATTAAGTTATATGTAGGGCAGCGTGATATTATTAAATTTTATTCTTTCTTTTTCAACACCACTTTTTTTTGAAATTTTGTAATTTTGCCACAGTATGGCGACAAGGAGGCAGAAAACTTGATTTTTTAAGCTAACCTTTTAGTATAATCTACAATGAATTTATTTTGTTAGTGAATACGGAAATGGATAAATGAACTTTTATTTGTTTAAATATAGAAGAAGTTTAAATATATGGGTGCATCTAGAACGCGGCTTATCCCAGTAATTTTTAACTCCTCCAGAAGAGTCTATAATTTTTCGTGATCCCCATGTTTATTTTTTGTTTGTTTACTCTACTGCTTTCGTTTCTTTATAGAGATTCTTGAAGAATGTGAGTAACATGCTTTGCTCTTTGGGTTTTTAATTTTTGCGATGACGTATTTATTTGGTTATTAATATCATTCTCCTGCCTTTTAGTCTGAATCCATGAATTCCAAAATCTGAAGGAAAATTGTTTTGTCACTTTAATCTCCAATTCTTAAAGGTATTGGTATAAATGTATAAATATAATTTACATTTAAAATGCATAAATATAGATTAACAAACGACATAGAAACATCATAAATAATTTAATATAAAACAGTATTCCTTTATATCATTATGTCAGACGGGTTAGATATTATTGATTTTTTAAAATTTTATTAACGTTTATGTTTGATGATGAAGTTATTAATTTTCGATTCACATGAATTCTTCGTAATATTATTATTCCCATACAAAAAATCGTTCTAAACAACAACGTTATATACGTTGTTTAAGGGGACATACGAGTGTTAAACCTCGAAAATTTTCGATTTTATGAAAAAACTATATAATATTTCCCTGTCTTTTCTGAACAATTTAAAGCAATCCGCGTTAAAAAATTCCTATAATTATGAAAGTTATGAAGTAAAATGTACCAGCTCTTCAACGTAAACATTGAATGAGGCCATATTTTTAAAGCGCTATATCTCAAAATGATATGCGCGCACGATGTCTCAAGAACTATTGAATATTTTTACATAAAAACTTTTACTGAACATTTATTTTGCTTTGTTCTGCAAATTAAACAATACATATTTCTCCAAAGACGTTTTTTTTTGGGGGGGGGGATTTCAAAAGTTGAAATTTTAATTATTTTTAACATTTTTATTTTAAATCTTAATATAAATAAAAGTCATTGTGGGTTTGTATGTTTGTATGTATGTTTGTATGTTTGTATCTATGTTCCACATCTCCTCCTAAGCCACGCCACTGATTTCAACCAAAATTTGCACACTTATTAATTAGGACAAGGGGAAGATTACTGTCAACTTTTTAAAGCTCAAAAGTTAATTAAACAGTCAGTTAATTAAAAAGTAACCGAAACCGTTTTTCCGCTGTAAGTTCGGAGCAAATTATCTCCCGAAAATTATTTTTATACCATCTTAAAGTTCAAAATTTTCCCTTTTTAATGATATCAATTTTATATCTGTGACAGTTTTCCTTCAATTTGTATTAATTTTTCAAAATTTAAAAAAAAGTTGACACGCAGACGATTTTAAAATAAATCAAATTTAATGATACTACATAGAGGTGATACTGATGAGGTGCTAGGCAACGGTGTAATTACTTTGCCATTATTTTTTCTGTTTATTTTTTTTCAAATATCGTTTGGCAATGTTTTAATTGGTTCTTAAAGAATTCTAAAGCTTATTTAATTAGATTAAAAAATCACTGCAGTTCATATCACCTGTCATTTTTACCTGTGTTTCCGAAGAAATAATAAATCCTTAATAATATATTAAATGAGAAAGTGTGTCTGTCTGTTTGTTACGCTTTCACGGCCAAACTACACGTGGAATAACTTATTTTGAATGTCAAACATCACGTGATCATAAAGAAAGCCGTGATTATGTGATCATTCAGAGAAAATAAACAAATAATTTATTAATGGAATAATAAATGTAATTACTCAACTCGACGCTTGATTTTCATTTTTCGAGTTTGCAGTCTATTTAATTTTAGTGATTTATACTTTTCCATATCAGATTTTATTCAAGAAGCTGTCGATAAATTGACGTCGGGACAGAAATCTATTGATAGATATAATATAGCTGCAATAGTTTTTAGATTAAAATTTAGAAACTAAAGTTTATTATAACTAAAGGAAAATATGTGACGATATAGTATTTTGTTTTATGTATTCTTTTAAATGGTAGAAGTGGATGACATATAGCATGATGGATGGTGCGCAGATTATAAGGGCCTGATGATACCATTGAGTACAATGATGTAATTTACAGTAACGGAGAATATATGAGGAATAGAGAATGGTTGTTGAATTAGTAATTTTGGCACTGATTAATGAAAGTTGAAGTCAGATAAATAAAATAAAATATATGTTACAAGTAACATCATATCCTGTAGAGTTCTTGAACTCATTAGAATTGTCAGGGGTACCTTCCGACAAGCTGATATTAAAAGTCGGTGTGCCAGTACTATTGATACGTAACCTCGATGTACCGAGACTGCGCACGGTTACAAATTGCACACAAAGGTCCAAATGTCGTAAGTGTTTAAAAATGAGAGAGTGTTTTAATTTCACGCATTCCGATAATACCGAAGGATTTGCCATCCAATTTCAAAAGGTAGGCTCAGGGCCAGACACTCAAAGGGGCAGGCGTACATTCGGAAAACCATATTTTTCCCATAGGCAACATATGTGGCGTGTTCACGTGTGTCCAGACCACAAAACCTCTACATCCGTGCAAAAAACGTAAAACAAAAAGCGTTGTATACAAAAGTGTGTTAGCATAGATAAACAAATTACCTAACTATAACAGCAAACACTCCTGTTAGTCGTCCAATTACGTGTTATCAACCGTCAAAACTTTTAATTTTCCCTTTCAACATGTAACGAAACATTTACATTCGTGAATTTAAAAAAAATTAATACTTCATTAATTAATTAATTAATTCTTCGCGCACGAAGTCGCGGGTTACAGCTAGTTGGTATATAAAATACAAAGGAAATTTAAATGTTAATAAATTGTGGTTCAGTTTCTTAAACAGACTGTTTGTATTGGCCAGATACCCAAAATATTGTGTAGAGACAAATATTTTATTCGTAATCATGCGCGCAAGGTGACTATCTCATTTTTTCTCCAAAACTTATAACCATATTTATTACTATCTCAAATAAATATATACGAATATGAAGGTTTTAAAATGTGTGTACTATAAGAGAAGGAAAAGATATTTATCTAGAAAAAAAGGTGAGTTTGTGAATTGTTTTGTTTCAGAGATATAATGTATCGAATTTGACAGTTTCCACCATTTTTTCAAGGTTTAAGAGTCGTATGTCCCATTAATTTTATTTTTCAATTTCACGTAAAAGTTCTCGCATTTACTCATACTTTTTTAATGAGGAAAATACAGCAGAAACGTTTTCGTTTTATGATTCACGTTATGGCCATTAATAAATGTCATTGTCAAGATTAGTACATTTTTGGTGTTTTATGTTTATTCAGACAAATATTACTATCAACGGGAGAAAAAATTGGAAAAATATTTCATAATGATAATTTGAAACGAAGCTAGAAGTATCGCTGAATAGAAGACAATAAAAGAAAATTAGAGTATTGGGTATGCCTCTAAAACACATTTTTGAAAGTTGTTTTCAGTTTTAATTTGAAAAATGGCAAGTAATTTATTTTAGGAACAACTTTAATGTTTTCCAATCGGAAAAATAGCAAGAAAGTTCAAACAGCGATAATTGCGAATGAAATTTTCAAAAACCAATATTTTTCTCATTAAAGGCTTCGTTTGTCCTCCTAACAGGAATGCTGATTTTAACAATCAAGTTGGAATGATAAAAATGACGTTAGCAGTTTAGTGATCCATTGTTTATTCCGTAAAAGTAAATTATTATTCCGTCTTAAATCGTCATAAATGTATCTTAATTTTCATACTAATGAATTCTTTAGTTATCGAAAAAAATTATAGGAAGAATCGTCTCTTAAAATCTGTTATCCGTAAGGAATATATGTGGACCAAAGTTAGGAAGGGGGGGGGGCCCGCCCAAGGAAAACTACACACCTGTTCAGTCAAAGAATAAAGACATTCAGAAAGGCAATCCAGTTAATCTGGTGGAAGTACAGACTAGCGATTTAATTATAGTTGGCATTTTTTGTGTGTTTGTAAGTTTCCGTATACGAGCTACATATCCACAACGATGTACGGATTACAACAAAAACATGCGCATGTTTCTCAGGTGCTAGATGCATTAGCTACTGCCTTAAATGTCTGAACAATTCAGAGAAAGAAGTTGGAGCGAAAAGACACAACTTGAGAAACTAGTTGAGTAAGAGAGTAGTGTTTTATTAACCATGGCCCGTTGAAAATAGCCAGTTTTTATTATTATGATTTATTTTATTATGGTTATAATGGAATTTCGTAGATGACACATGTAATTTCTCTCTCCATATAAAGGTATGCGTGCTTGTTCGATTTATATAAATATATGATTGGGTGTATGCTTTGTATTTGTGATTTTGTATATATCTATTACGGTCTCTGTGAGCAATCGGTTATTATATTTAACAAACGGTCATTATTATAATCTCATAAAATATCCGGTTATTATCTCTACTAACAATAAAGGAGAATGTCTGTGAGTGTGTTGGCGCTCTACAGTACAGACCGCTAGGCTTACAGAAACGAAATTTGGCACAAACATACTTTGGAGGGTGAGAAAGTACACCTCGAAGCCCTTTTTTTGGAAATTTTAATTCTTTTATTTTAATTAATTAAAAATTAAGCGAAATTTTAGCAGTTTTTCTTAATAACTTCTAAAAATATTACAGCAAAAAAACTATTTTTACACCTTCTAAAAATTGAAAATATTACCTTTTCAGTAATATCATTTAAGTTGTCGTACGATTTTTTCTCTAATTTTAATAAATTTTTAAAAATATTTTTGGCATAATTTACAACAACACATTTCATTGTCATTGTTTAAAATATGTTTAATTGTATGTTTCTCTTGCATTGTTTAGAAAATATCTAACTGGATTTCTTCTGGATAGAAAATATCTAACTGGGAAATAGCTAACTTTCTTCTTTTATTTGATCATTTTTTCTGTGAAATCTCTAAAGGAAGTATTCAAGATAGAAAGTATATAATGAAATAATCCCGTGAACTGAAAGATTAACGCTGCTATGTTTTAATTCTTTTTATCAGCGTGTTTTAAATCAATTAGCATGCTGCTGGACGAAAAATGTGCCGCGCCAATTTAATGTTGAAATCAAATGCTTATTTTACCTTAATGTGGACGAGTAGCAGAACCAGAGTGCAAGGCAACGAAAAGAACATTGGTTAAATGTGCATAGCAATTTCAAGTTTAAAACTGGTTTGTTAAGGGAACCATGAATGTAAAATTACGCATAAGAGATTCAGTTTAAATTTTATTTCCGGCGGTCAAGCTGGTCGCCGAAGGCGGCTAGTATATAAAAGCCGCTTAAAGATCTGGTTATAACATACATATACAATAGTTAGCAATGAAAATGCATTATTTTTTTTAAATATGGCATTATAAATTTAAGTAGGGTAGATAATACTGTTGGAAAATTGCATAAGTTTACAATAAGACTACATGATTGTATCATCGTTTCTTGCTATTGTGTAATTTTAAATTGGTTGCATCAGCATCGTATGTTAAATATGGCAAAATATAGGATAGTGCGTTTTCTTTGCCCACTAATGTTTAAAAAAGAAGCATTTAAGTAATTTTTTAAGTGGGAGAAATACATACCTAGATGTAATGTATTTTAATGCCACTTGAAGTTTCTTTTTTAATTTTTTCCTCTCTTTCTTTATTATTTAAGTTTTTATTTTATTATTTATCATTATTTTATTTTGTTATAAATTAAGTTCTTTAGTCGTAGTTTAATAATTTATTTAAATTTTTTCTTTGTTTAGGTTTATTGGTTAAGGATGTTTTTTTTTTCTTTTTTTCGTCCGGTTCCGGTTCCGGTCAGCATCCACGTCATGCCCACTTAAACCGATTATAAAAAAAAATCACAATGATTCTAGATACGGTGGCGCGAACTGGTGCTATTTACATAATATATATAAACACCGTTTGATATATTACAATACAATTTTTCCTAAATTTAACCTAAATTTGTAAGAAATATGCTTTGAGAAAAACGTAAACACCTGTATTTTATTATCATGCGCATTCTTTTGGTTTGCATTTTTAACTCTCTGAGCGTCCAATTATTTTGAACTTTTAGCTATCAGGTTAGAAAACTTAGGATTTTAAAGTCAATTAATCGACCTTTATTGTATTTAATTATACGTCAGAAATCTTAAGAACACTTTATCCATGATTTTTTAAGAAAATATAAATATAAATACGAGCTATCTGCAGTTGAACTGAACATGAAAAACGTGAAAAGACGTTTGCGCCGCTTTGATTACAAGTGAATTTAAGAGCTTGTTGTTATCATATTACGAGGCGTGTCCGGAAAGTAAGTACCGTTTCGTTCTACCGCCACCGCAGCGCTAGTGTCGCAGTTCCGTGCATGTACACACGTGTCTCTGGTTCATTGTCTGTCCACTGACGCCATTACAGCAGGATTGTGTTGTGTTTACATGTGTTAGTGAGCGTTCAAAATGTTTAAGACGATTGCCGATCCCGCCGACTGTGAAGTGCGTTCTGTAATACGGTTTTTGAACGCAAAGAATGTTAAGCCAGCTGAAATTCATCGTCAACTTGTAGAGATTTATGGTGAAAATGCAATGACTGATGGAATGGTTAGAAAGTGGGTTCGACAATTCAATGATGGACACACAAATGTTCATGACGAAGCACGGAGTGGGCGACCTTGTGTTGTCAATGATGGTTTGGTTGCAAAAGTGAATGAGAAAATTCGTGAAAATAGTCGGTTCACAATAAGAATGCTTTGTGATGAGTTTCCACAAATTTCAAAAACTGTTTTGCATGAGATTGTCACAAATCACTTAAATTATTGCAAATTGTGTTCCCGTTGGGTTCCGAAAATGCTTACGGATGTCCACAAAACGAAGCTACTTGGCAGTGCTTTGACATTTCTTACCCGATACAGTGAAGAGGGCAATGAATTCCTAAACAAAATTGTGACCGGTGAAGAACTTTGGTTTGTCATGTCACTCCAGAATCCAAACAATAGTCGATGAATTTCAGCTGGCTTAACATTCTTTGCGTTCAAAAACCGTATTACAGAACGCACTTCACAGTCGGCGGGATCGGCAATCGTCTTAAACATTTTGAACGCTCACTAACACATGCAAACACAACACAATCCTGCTGTAGTGGCGTCAGTGGACAGACAATGAACCAGAGACACGTGTGCACATGCACGGAACTGCGACACTAGCGCTGCGGTGGCGGTAGAACGAAACGGTACTTACTTTCCGGACACGTCTCGTATATATTTCCGGAATCGGTGAAATGCTTTCCGTTTTATGACCAAATCCCTATTTCGCTTCTTTCATGCTAAAAAATCGATTTTTTGCCGGTACAGAACTTCTCAGCTCCTTTCAGAGGTATAGAAG
>BGPR01012307.1:0-20907 GCA_013235015.1 Araneus ventricosus
AAGTAAGCTTATCTACACTATTAAATTCGTCGCGTATGTATGTATGTGAGGCTATCTTCTCACTAACCGCTGAACGGAGAAGTTCGTAGAAAGTTCCAAAAGATGAATAATCCAAGGAATCCATTTTGGCCATTTAAATTCCGAAATTTTAATTAGTAAAAAAGATATTAATTAAAAACTAATTTACAACAATACTTTTCATTGTTGCAGCGCGATTCAAATAGTTTTTATTGTTTAAACAAATATTTAATTGCGCGTTTCTCTTTCATTGTTGAAAGCAGCAACAATACAATATGGATCCCTGAACAATGCTACAAAGCAATATGGATGGCATTTTGTGCTGGTTTTGGTAATTAACACAAAGAAACAGAGAAATAAATATCGTTCAAATAAGGTTTTTAATAAAAATGTTTTTTTCAGTGAGATTTAATTTTGAGATTTCATGTATGTATTGCATCTTGCTCCATGTGTTTATAAACTGGACACTGGAATATGAAAAAATATGTATCCCCAGCAACGCTGGTTTATCTAAGCGTTTGTGACACATGATCTCACTTCTTTTCTCCGCCATGGAATGACGCATTATTCGAGAGAGAGCCCGTGCAAAGCCGGGCCATGCAGATAGTTTTTTTCATATAATTTGAATTTATAAGGCAAATCTTTTACTTCCGGAAATACTTTTTGTGTACTCTGTTTTAACAAGAACATTCTTATGATTCCAAGCTTGATATAAGTAGGGTTACCATATGTCCGGACAGTCCGGATTTCAAGATCACGTTCGGAGTAGTGTCCGGATCTTCCAAATGTCCGGATTTAGGCCAGCGAATACGGCGAGAGACAAATTTGGTTGTAATTGAGAAAATCTGACGTATTCGAAAACGCTGACGCTATTCGCCAATGGAAGAAAATTAATCGTTTACACTATTTACATCCATTGTTAATGCGAAACTGGGTGAACCCCCAGAGCCAGGCCGCAGTTCAGTATGAAAATGAGAAATTTTGTTTCAATTATGTTTTCCATTAATATGAATTTGAACTGCTAAACATTATTTAAAATTATAATCTTCTTTGCGTTCTGACGTCTTTAATTTTGTTTTCATTTTCTCAAATTCTGTGCAAGTATTCTGAAAGAGAGTCATTGGTAGGAAGCTTTTAGATTTTTATACTATACTCTGACCCCCCCAAGGCCTTTCAACCCCCCTTTGGACTAAAAGTTATGGTAACCCTAGATATAAGTAAATACCATTCTTTTGTCTCATGCATGTAGAATAACTTGCACTCCACTAGCCGTGAGGCTTTGTTTCAGAACAAAACATTTACAAAAATCTTGTAAGTGTTCTGTTTGTCAAAAAAGAAACGTAATTTCATCGAACAGACATAAATTAATGTCATTTTATTTCCCATAAGTATTACTTACTAGTCGCCTTCGGCGACCAGCTTGTTCTCCGGGAATATAATTTCAATTGAATCTCTTGTGCAGAATTTGATATTCGTGGTGCCCTCATCAAAGTAATTTTAAATTTCAGATTGTGATAGATATTTAACCCTGTTCTTTTACCTAGCACCTATTCTGTTCATTGCCTACATGAAGGTCCCTAATGGAGTCATGTAACTGTCCGTGTCATCTAACATCTAATTGCAAGGTGTCGAAGCCAACTTTCTTATTCCCCATGCAAAATATGCATTTTATTTTAACATTAAAATGGCGAGGACATTACACGTCAGCTTACTAGTTACATTTCTAATACCGTTACATCTTAGAAGACTTTGTTTACAGATTTCATAAAAGAAAGAAAGTAAAATCCATTGGATATTACCTCAGCTTTCAACAATGGAAGAAAAACACGCAAATAAATATTTATATAAACAAAGAAAACGGTTTGAATTTCAAAGCAACAACGAAAAGTATTGTTGTAAATTTTCGCTAAAATTATTTTTAAAAATTTATTAAAATTAGAGAAGGAATTGTACTTTAATTTACAACAAACGGCAAAGCCAAAATCTCACCTAATTTTTAATTGATTAAACTTATAATTAAAATTTACCAAAAACGGCAAAATCTTGCCTAATTTTTAATTAATTAAAGTTATAATTAAAATTTACCCAAAATGGCAAAATCTTGCCTAATTTTTAATTAATTAAAGTTATAATGTAAATTGATCCAAAACGTCTTCGAGGTGCACATTCTCACCTCTCGAGTTTTTTTGTGCCAAATTTCATAGCTCAGGGATCCTGCCTGCCTAGAGTGCCAACACAATTCACGCACAGACACAATACACACACACACACACACACACACAGTCAATAATAATAATACACACACACACACACACACACACACATTATCAATACACACACGCACGCAGAATGCACGCACGCACGCCACACACACACAATATACGCACGCAATAATACCAATACCAATACCACACACACACACACACACACACACACACACACACACACACACACACACACACACACACACACACACACACACAACTTACAACACACACACAATCTTTTATTATTAGTGGATGTCCATTTTCTTCTCCTTCAACCTTTTCCTTTCCTCTACCTTCAACCTTTTATAATTCGACCATGAGGGGGCAAAAAAAGAAAGAAAGCAGTTAACAGACATGATTTAATTTTTTCTATATCAGCTCTTACCAATAGTTGGAAAATCTTATCATTTAAATCTTTGAATAAGATGATTTACTAAACGTAAAATAAACTTAAGAAAACAGGAGCGGATGTATAAAGGCTTTCAATTATTTACGTTCCTATAAATAAGAGACAATGTTAGCATTTCTAAAAACATAACAACGAAACGATTTATTTCCAAAATGGAAAAACATTGCAATACGCTTCTAATAAACGAGTGGGAAACTAACAGGTTTAATTTTGACGGTTTTTTATTTTCAACTAACAGTTTGGTGTTATTTTCTAAAAAATAACCGAAATGCACACCACTAATGGCAGTGAGCAGCAACAATAATCGATAGCGTGCCCCGTTCGTCTGAAGTTGCACATAAACACGAAGTTAAATTATTAAACATGTCACGGAATGTGTAATTAAATTTTAGACAACTACCGTCCCAATTACTGCTCACACCCGAAATAACTAATTAATCCCACGCTTTCAAGAAGGAAGCAGTTCGGAAAAGAGGCTTCCCTGCTAAGAAGCTTATGTCAGCCGCGATACACAGACTCGATTTCTATTCAGAAAATTATTAATAAGAGCGTGACACTTTGTTGCGATCTACGTGGTGCAGCCAGCTTTCAGACGTGCATCCGAAAACAAGGAAAATTAATTTAAATGCGGTGTTGTTGGCAAGGTTGTATCAGTTTTCTTTTTTTGCTTCGTTTGAGAAATATTTTGAAATACGGTTAAACATTTTTACTTTATAGTAGATATACTAAACAAAAATTAAAATTAAAAAAGAAAGAAAAGTATAGATAAGAAACAGCAGATTTAAACAAAAACGATGGAATCTTTATGGTGAGTGGTCTTCGATAAAGTTCGCCATTCGATTCCTCATTCATTTCTTCCTTTTTGAACATTTTTTACTTTCTAAATTAATTTTTATTTGTTTTAAATATTATCGTTTTAAAATTCAGTTGATGCAATCACTTGAGGCTGTTGCGTTAGCACGCTTAAAGATGAATTGTCATCGTTTCTGTTTAAAGCTGCTGTTTCTTATCTATACTTTTCTTTCTTTTTAATTTTAATCTTTGTTTAGTATATCTATTATTTGTATCTGTATTATATTATACATAGCTGCATATGCGCCTTTATATATAATACTAAGAATTTGTACTAATGTTTGATTAATTAATTTAATCAATTTTTAAATAATATTTTCATTAAAATTTAGTCAATTTATAACTGTCGTTACTTTAAGTAGACTACATGTAATTATATATTTAATAATATACTTAGGCTTATCATATTTCAAATTGAGACAAAAATGATTTGGCAATATTTCAATTTATTAATCGCCATTATTCCAGATGACACAAAATAAATCGAAAAATAAAGTATAAAAAATAAACAAATAATTGCTATTGATTGAAAACAATCATATTTATCAATAACACGTATTTATTCTCATCAACGATATATCTTTTTTTTATTTTCTGACTGTTAAACCTCGAAAATTTTCGATATTGTGAAAAACTATATATATTATTCCCCAGTATTTTCTGAACAATTTAAAACAATCCGCTTTAAAAAATTCCCATAATTATGAAAGTTGTGAAGGAAAATGTATCAGCTATTCAACGCCAACACTGAAAATGGCCATATCTTTAAAGCGCTATATTTCAAAATGTGCTTTTTTTGATATTGCGCACACGATATCTCAAGAACTATTGGATATTTTTACATAAAATTTTTACTGTTTATCTATTGTGCTATGTTCTACAAATTGAACCACAGTTTTGTACATATTTTCTAAAAGGAAGTTTGTTTTGTGGGGTTAGAAATGTTAACAATTTTTATTTTAAATTAGTATATAAAATAGAAATTAAATTTAAATGTTAATAAATTGAGGTTCAGTTTCTTAAACAGGCTGTTTGGATTACTTAGATACCCAAAATATTGTATTTAGACCAATATTTTATACGTAGTCATGCTCGCATGGTGACTATCTCATCTTTCCTCCAAAAATTATACCCATATTTATTACTCTCTCAAATAAATACATATCAACATTAAGATTTGAAAATGTGTGTACAATACTAGAAAGAACAGATACTTTTCTAGAAAAAAATTAATTTTTGAACTGTTTTGTTTTAGAGATATAGCGTATCGAATTTGACAGTTTTTCCCCCATTCTTCGGAAATTTAAAGAGCGTATGTCCCATTACCGCATAATTTAATTTGCAATCACAAATTACACATAGATGAGAACACGTGTATAAAATAAAAATTATTGTAACAATAAGTATAATTTTTTCATCTCTCGTAGTTTCTTTTAAAATGAACACTCTTTACAGGATGAACCATCAGAACGGCCGGAACAAACTTTAAGATAGGGTCTTACGATAAGTCAAGATATACTGCCTTACTGTAAAATCATTTGTTCGTATATTCTACAGAAAAATGCTAAAAATCTGGAATAAAGTTAAGATTAAGCTACTGAAGTTTTCTTAACTCTCTATCAAATGATAAATAGTAATATAGACTGAACTCTTTATCAATTGATTCGATATTAAACATAAATGAATTTTTTATTAATATATTATAAGTGAAGAAATTGAGCCAATTAGAATTCCAAAATAGTTTTAATAAGTGAAAAAAAATGCAGAAAGCAATATTAATGCTGACTCAGTATACTATGAAGTGCTGAAACTAATGAGAACGTGTGTAATAAAATTGAAGTTTATTTCAAAAATTATTTTTCATGACAGGTAAAAATTTTAAAAAAAGCACTTATTTTAAGTTTTATGAAGAAGTTGTAAATTAACACATATTATAACTGGTTAATTCAATTCTTGTGATATATAAAGAGATTGGGAAAAGCCCATTTAATGAAAGAAAAAAATGAAAATAAAATTAATGCACAAGAGCAATGCGATGTTAACGTGGATGAAATCGAAAATGCTTAGGTGTGCAGCATATTTGTGATGTACATATTTATGTTTTTCATTGTTGTTGGAAGCAGGGGAGAGTAGGGATATTTTAGTCAAATTTTAAATTTTATTTAAATTTTTTTTTTATAATTAGGAATTGAAGAATAGAATATTGTAGTGTTAATTTTGGTATTTTGTCTTCGAAATTAGATGAGAAAATTAGCCATTTTCGTCCAATTTTATTGCTTAATAAATATTTAGTTTTTGTTTCACAATGTGGCTCAAGTATCCCCATGAGAGGGATACATGATCCATAGTGTAGAAATGATTGAGCCAGCTCCTAAAAAAATATCTACAGAATACAATGTTATAAATTTTACTGCTTATTATTATTTCAGAAATGTTTTGCTTCATGCTTAAGATAAAAAAAGTCTTCCAAAACCAGTCGTGAGAACAAAACTAACAACACGTTCATTTTTTGTGGTGATGTTTGGCGGTCGAAGAATTATTTTAATTTTGTTTTCATCAATGACAGCAATGCCATAATTGCGTGGCCATTTAAATTCGGAATCTGCAACTCTTTGAGCAAATTTATGCTCAGCCCATCTTCAAAAATATTGATAATTTGGCCAACAAATTGTTTTATGGGTTTCTTCTTAGCATATTTTACCATTAGCCAATAATCAATAGCAGGTTTCTTATTGATAAAATCATTACCACTTTCAGTATTTCTATCTACCAACTTTGTTGAATTTGAACTTTTAATTGAATAATTGTCAGAATCTAAATCGGATGCATCGTAAGAATCTTTCATATATTTTTTTCGATTTTTTCAGGAAAAAGTTTTGTTTTAAACTTTGGTAGTTTCCCAGAAAATTTAAACTGTGATCTTTGTTGGTTTTCTTTTCTTTTCGAGATATATTCAATAGTTCTTCTTTCTTCTTCAATTTTTTGATCTTCGGGAATGGAAGTCAAACTAGCTGATTTAGTTCTTTTCCTAAGCATTTTTATAATGCAAAGCAAGGCTTTTGGATAAGGTTGCGCAACCTCCGGAGAAACAGTTGTTTCACTAGTTGAGGTCCCAGGAATGGGAGAATTTACAAACATATGACCAGAAAAAGACAAATTAATTACAATATTCTGACTTAAATTGACGTCTTCATGGGGAGTAAAATCTGAAGAAAATCTGAAGATTTTCAATAGACGCACTTGATTTCTCCATACCTGACATATCAGTCATTATTAGCAATCATTATTATTAGCTTTTTCCTATTTTTTTACGAAGCCCACTACTCAGATATATCTTTAAAATAGCAAATTTTGTGAAAATAAACTACTCAAATGCTCAAATAACAAAGTTAATGAATAATAATTTCCTAGTAGGGATAGTTGAGAAATGGCTCATGTATCCCCAGTATCAATGTCACAAGTATCCCCACTACCACCATTTATTTTTACCAAGCTATAACTAAATAATACCTGTAGATATTTAAACTATTTTGAACTTAAAATGCACTTGAAATTATAATTATTTCAACTAGGACTTCTATTACAACAAAATTTGATTACAAAAAAATAAAATTCACTCACTTTAATATTTATTTCAGACAGTAAAAAAAGAACTATTGTGCATGGCACCTTCAAAATGGCACCAATTTACTTGGTTTCTTTCTCACATATGTAGAACCATAAATGTGTTTGAATTTTGTCAACTGAAGAAAGAAAAATGAACCTGCTGTAGAGAAAACCAGGGGAGTGTTCTCCCCTAAACTTTCTCGTATACTTCCCCAAAAAGGTGCCGTTTCCCCTTCCCCCGCGCGGCTAAAAAAATTCGAACCTACTGTTACCCAGAATCCAATGACTATCGGAAGATTTTTCATTATAGTGATTGAAAAATATCTAGGCAAAGAATTTCAAAGAGATGCGTAACGATTTTCCTCTCTTACCGGCTCAAGGACAAACTGACGTAATTCGCATCTCTGTAATGAAATTCCGTTCCGTTCTTCCAGTACGCATGCGCATGGAGATAACGGATTCTCTTCAAAAGTAAATTATACAGACCGACAGACAGTCAACCCGTTGACGGATTTGGCCCAAAATTTGATACGGACCTACATTCATGACAATAAAACTGTGTACCAAATTTTATCCATCTAGCTATTCAAGTTTTTGAGTTATAGAGTTCACATGACTTCGGACATACAGACAGACAGACTTCCCTTTGAAGGATTTTGTCCAAAATTTGATAGAAACCTACACATTATGTTTAAAGACCACATACCAAATTTCATCCCCGTAGCTCTCATAGTTTTCGAGTTATCGTGTTCTCAGACAGACAGACATAATTCCAAAATTGTGTTTTTCGGACTGAGGGAGGTCTAAAACGTGGAGATTCGTCAAAATCTCGAGTTCGAAATTTTTTTGACGATTACAATACTTTCTCTTTGTATACTCCGTATACGAGAAAGTAAAAAGGGGTGGCTCAAGTATCCCATATGATCAAGTATCCCTACTTTCCCCTATTTATTTAAAAATTTCAGAGGCTGGAAAAAATGATCGGAGCAACATTAAGAGCCCAAATGCATTTTTAACCCTTTCGGCACTAAGGGGCATATACGTTCCGGAGTTAGATATCATTCCCTATTGGTAAATAAATCCCACTTTTGCATGGGTTTTTATGCTTTCAGTGTCCTTAAGGAATCAGGGAATAAATTTATGATTAAAGAAACTTTGAAACACTCTCAGGTTTCAAATGGTGGACTTCAGTACGCATATTACTGAACTTTCAATTGGTCTATTTTTTAAATTTTACAGTAAATACAACTATATTTATGAAATACTTAGTGTAAAATAGTTCTCATTGTTCTTATTAAGTAATAATTTAGCCCTTTAAATATAAGATACAATAAATTTCGAATAAATCCTTTCTGTGGGATATATTGTCCCAATCGTGTTTAGCAGTGGGACCCATCAGCGATCAAATTAGTACAAGATTATTGTTAGGAAGCCGTAAAGTTGTTTCCCTGATATGCTCATCTTATGGCAGGAAAGAGAGTTTTACAGATGTTTTACAGGAACAGTCCCACTCGACTGTAAGATTGGGGCATATTGTACAGAAATTTCTAGGAAACGGGAAAAGTTTAAAACTTAATCTCAGAGTATACTGCTTTTAGTATGTCAACATTAAATTGAGCTACTTTTCATAGTTAAATTTTAACAATGCAAAAGTTGAGTCGATGGGGTTAAAGCAGCGACTGTCAGCTTGTGGTGTTTGTTCTCTTAAAGCAAGGGTGTCAAACTCAAATGGTCGCAAGGGTCAAATAAACAAGGTGTAAGTTCATGTGCGCCTCGATAAAGAGACTTCAATTTTTAGAAGAAAAAAGAAGATTTATTTCAAAAACACAGCATAGAAAAGAACAAGGACAACAGTAAAGTTAAAATTTTCTTTTTTTAATTTCGAATCTCTTCTCTACTACCATCTTTCCTATTTCGAGGGATATCTTATCCCCAGTGATTAATTTAAAAGTTGATTCAAGGTGAATGTCAGTAATTCTGGATCTGACAGGAGACTTATTTTCTCTCAAAAGTGAAAATAATTGCTTTCTCTGATAAGTACTTCCAAACTTGGAAATAATTTCATATGCCGATTTTCGAGTGATTTCAAACCCGGCTGGCAAATATTTGCGAAATTTAGACAACCCAACCTCTTTGAATTTTGCCTTCAAATTTAAATTGCACTGAATCTCAATCACTTCCATTTGCATATTATACATCAAATTTTTTCGTATAATTCTTCTTAACAAGTCTGTGCTGTAATCATGCCAAGTATTTTATAAAAATTGCAAAATTTTTATTAAAAAGTTTTTTACACTGTTATATTTGCTGGGCTGTAAAATTATTCGAGTTTGTCCCACTTGCCGTAACCTTAAAGGGCTGCAAGGTCACCCATATACAAACACGAAAGTGCACACACTCACACTCACGCACGCACGCACACGCACACGCACGCACGCACAAAGAAAGAAATTCCTAAAAAATGGTAATTGAATCCAGCATAAGAAAAGATACTGAAACTGGTGATAGATCTATGATATAAAAATAAAGTGTCATCCTTAAAAATTGGTTAATGAGTAAAAGACATTTTAAATGTTAATTAAAATTCCACAATATATTGGGCTTGAGGTACAATTAAAGTTCATTTCGATAGTTAGCCCAAATATTAAAAGATCGAGAACCGCATCCTGAAACTTTTCGTCATCACATACGCACGAAATAAAAGTAATTAAGTACATTTTAAAAATCCTGAATTTCATTAAAATTTCCGCGTCTTAACTAAGTGACGGGTATACAGGTATTCAAAAGACGACTACTTTATCCACAGAGTCTATTTATCTCCACCCATCTATTTATCCATCTATTTTTATGTGATTTATATAGATCCACTATCTCTCTCTTTCGGATGCTATTTTTTTTCAAATGCTTCCCTTGTCCTTTCGCTTTCCATTCCTCGGTCATTACTTTCCTCTGCAATCTCTGTGTTTTTCTTGCCCATCTGCAGCCTGTCGTGAAAGATCTGGTGTCATTGTTTCTTTGTGTTTATCCCTTTGTTTTCTCATTTCTGCTCATCTTTTTCTCACTCATATTTCTCTTTCATTTTCTAGTCTACTTCCCTGTTATTTTCCTTCTCTCGCTCCGCTTTTCTTTCTCGGGGCTTTTTTCTTTGATCAAGATTATCTCCTTTTGCTCAGCGCACCATATCTCCGAGTTCGTTCCCTAATTGTCTCCGCGCCGTTTCCGACCCCCGGATACGACAGCTCGCTTCTTTTCTTTAAATGCTGTTCGGACTCGTGTAGCTTTTGATAGCAAAATTTCATGTGATTTATTAAAGTCCTTGCATCGAATTGGGGATAAAATTTCATTTAGAGGGAATATTTGAACTCAATTTCTGTTTTGATTTACGAATATTTCATAAACTTTAAAATTAAGAAAATGGCGACATTTTATTCATGGAATGGAGTTCATTTTATTGTATTGAGCTTATTTTATTCAGTATTAGCTAAGCAGAATTTAATTTCTTATTTGCGAATAATTTACAGATTATCTCCTTTTGCTCAGCGCACCACATCTCCGAGTCCGTTCCCTAATTGTCTCAGTGCTGTTTCCGACCCCCGGATACGACAGCTCGCTCCTTTTTTTTAATGCTGATCGGATTTGTGTAGCTTTTGATAGCAAAATTTCATGTGATGGATTAAAGTCCTTGTATCGAATTGGGGATAAAATTTCATTTAGAGGGAATATTTGAGCTCAATTTCTGTTTTGATTTACGAATATTTCATAAACATTAAAATTAAGAAAATGGATAATTTTTATTCATCGAATGGAGTTCATTTTATTGTATTGGGCTTATTGTAGTGAGTGCTGATTTATTTTCAGTATTTGCTTAGAAGAACTTAATTTTTTTATTTGCGAATAATTTATAAATTTAAAAAAATATGCTAAGACCAACTCATTGTTTCTTTTAACTGTTGTAACTGTGCAAGCATGGAGAGAGAAAAGTTAAATGGAAGTCATTGCGCGTACTTGTAGATAGAATTTTATTTGGAGGAAATATTTTTGTTTTTATATATTTATTGCCTTTTGTTTTCATTTATGAATGTTATATAAACTTTAGAAATACGATAATAACTACAATGGCTTTTCCCTGTAATCTTGTCTTCATTATATTGAGAATTATATAAGATTTCAACTGAAAGCAAAATTCAAATTTAATTTCTGCTTCATTTGTGAATAGTTCATAGATATATAAAAAACATGCTAGGATAATAAGCTATAATTTTGTCTTAAATCATTTGTATTAAATACTAGTTTTGCTATAATTATTATCCTTAAATAGATGCCAGCTGTTTTATTTCTTTCGTGAGACAGGGAACCATTTGCTTTAATTTAGCTGAAGGGTAGCCTTTATCAGATTGGCTTACCTTAAAATATTTAAAATTTATTGAAAAATATTAATCCGACGCGTTTGCTGATCTTGTACACCTCCTTATGTATAGGTTCATTTGATAATTTGATCCCCATTAATGAAAAAATCTAGATTACCATAATTGTTCAGATATCTTTTACGAAATTTTCGGAATAGAGCCATGAAGGACATTTTGCTTTCAAAATATTAAAGCTTACCTAACCTTTCTATCCTTAAGCTGGCTTCAATTTCCTTAATTTAAATGCAGAGCCATGACACTTATTTGATTCATGAAAAAATTTTATGATATCTCTTGAGCTTTTAAAATAAGGTATTGCGGATTAAGTGGGAACCGATTTTATAACAAAAAATTATTCTTGGTTTGAATATTTTTAAAATTTTTAGTATCTATAATTTTTATTTGTAATACATAAAAGTTCTTGGCAGATTTTGTCCTTTAAACTGGACTCTAGACTATTTGACTTATCAGGACCAAATATGGCACAGTGATGGATTAGAACAAGAGAGAGATAACGCCGTAATTTTTTAAAAATTCGAATTATATTTTTATTTATTTAATTTGAAGTGATTGCCCATTTTCGTGAATTTTCTGCACATATTCTCCTTGGATAACCCTAATTTTTATATCATTGCAAAGTCTAGATTTTCCCCGTTCTAATAAGAGTAATTTGAAGATGCTGTGTAACTTTCCTGATTTTTAGCGATTTTTTAAAAAAATTCTGAAACCCTTTTCTTTTTCTTGAAAACGATTCTAGTAGAGCGTAAAGAAATATTAAAATACTTCCGTATTTTAATTTATCGGGAAAAAATCGTTTTCGTGTATTTTTTTCCCTCTCTTTTTCAGTCTTTCGACGCTTTATTTCGCAGCACATAATTTTATTAACATTTTGCTCGTTCTAAAGATGTTTTAAATTTATAATTTTAATCAGAAACTCCAGGAAAATTCTGTATAGTTTACTTGTTTACTTTGAAGTTGTATTAGTCATTATACGGTATATTGTTTAATAGTTTCAAATAAATGTTCTTTTTCCTAAACTTCTCGCGTTTCATACAAAAAGCAAAATTAGCAGAAAATAAAAAGGCTACATTTGAAAGAAAAGGATTTAAAGGAGATTTACACTTGTTAGGGAAAGTTAGTGATAATATCTGTAGGAAAAAATATGAAAAAGGCGGGCATATAAAAAATATGGATCTCGAGCAACGACAGGTTATCAGCTAGTTGAAGAATAAAAGTTAATTTATAAATATGTAGTCAGAAGCACCCAGTTTCCCATCTCGTCGAAATAAGTGGTCCTCTTCTCTCTTGTATTTAGAAATAATAAAGAGAAAAAAAATGTTTAACAATATTTGGATAACACTATTTAAGAGCTGGTTTCAAGCTTCACCTTTCTAATAAAGAGACGTTATGTATCCTACGGTTATTAATCTGTTTGGAAAGTGGGATAACCTCAACCATTTCAGAAAAATAGAAACTGTAATATTTTTATTGTAGATGTGAAAGGAACACTGACTTCAACTTCAGCAGTAGACTCTCAAAGGGCTTGCAATGAAGTACTTATTTAATCAGATATAATCTTTTTTACAATTATTGAGTGAGAGGGGTGTTATAAGTGACAATATGTATGAG
Organism: Araneus ventricosus; assembly: GCA_013235015.1. Classification (NCBI taxonomy): domain Eukaryota; kingdom Metazoa; phylum Arthropoda; class Arachnida; order Araneae; family Araneidae; genus Araneus; species Araneus ventricosus. Next base: position 13,188 of record BGPR01012307.1, read on the forward strand.
TATGTCTGTGAAACAGTAGGAAATAGTTTCTGATGTTAACTTTACAAAAAACTAAATTCATTGAAAGCTCTAAAATTAGTATACCAAGTTATTTACAGAAACCACTGGGAAGAGTGAGTTGCTATAAATGTTAGGTGAGCTTCATTAAACAAAAATTAAACTCATTAACAAAGAATTTAAGAGAATTTTTGAATCTAAATTAAACAGAAAAATATTTAAATTAACTCATTTCGTAGAACAAAAAATTAAATTGAGTTCAGCGCTCAAAAGCAATGTGTTATAACTAGAACATTATAACTTTATGTTCGAAAATAGAAAAATACGATAGTAAGCTAACTTCTAAACAAGCTAAACATGGACACTGTTTAGAAAACTTAACCTACTGATTCAGAAGAAGTTAGTTAAAAGCCTTTATAATGAAGGTAAATTAGGGACATCGTACATTACGCGGCTATTAACCCTTAACAGTTTTATATTCTTTACTGTATAATTAGATGCCACTTTGTGTTTTGGGAATGTGTTGTCGTATTGATTCAATTAAGAGTCCATAGAGCACTTGAGATGTTATCGAATTATAACGTCTAAGAATGACGTAATTTCAGACTATAAGTGTAAAAATGCCATGATTCTATACACGAGTAAACTCGGGTTAAATACTATACACTAGTAAACGCGGGTTAAATTCTATACACGAGTAAACTCGGGTTAAACAGTTAATTGGTTAATCTGTTTAGAGAGTCGGAAAATCTTACTATTTCAGAATCATTAAACAAAAACTACCTACTCTTGCAGACTACTTCCAGCATTTCTTACCCATAACCATGCAGTTGTCTTTTTGAATTGTCTGCAATTTCAACGACTTCTCCATGTTAGTTTTGACCCTCATGGAATGATTCCTGGACCTCGTACACAGCATAACCTGAGCCCTCCTTTGTTCTAAAACTCTTTTTCTAGTCTCACTTTCTCCTTCCTCTGTCTTTGAACTTTGATTTGAACTTTTCTGCAGAATACATAGCGAAACCGTAATTGTTTAAAAATCTAGTTTAATGATACCACCTCTTCTCATTTGGTTTGAAGATGAAGCAACACTTGAAGCTTCGATTTTTATTATTAGAAGAAATTAGAGCTAAATAACCTTCAAATTCTGAGAATCTTCTCCTAAATAAACTGGGCTGGCCTGGTGCCAAAGCCTCAGGTTCGGGACCGGTGGAGGGTCGCAGGTTCGACATCCGATTCCGCACAAGTCCTGTCGTTACCGGACCTCATGCACGTTAAATCCATCTGTGTCGAACATCTACTCACTGGAGTGGTGTGGAAGTTTGGATAGAAGGGGGCCGGCTCATGCTCCGTTTCAGCCATCTGACCATGATTCAAACTTAAGAGGTCTGTTTCAAAAACTAAAAAGAATTTTTTTATTCAAATGCAATTAAAAATCAGACGATAAATTGGTAATCCCAACATAACAAAATACCAGATAGCAAACTCTTTATCATTACCATATATTAATTGGGCTAGTACTAATATGTGAACAATAAATTTTCAGTTCAAATACAGGATGTCCGAGAATTGTGGGACGCATTTCAAAAATTAATACAAAAAACACCCAATAATGTTACAACTACGATTCTTTTAAAAAAAATGAAAGCACATTTCAAAAAGTTTTTTTTCAGATAGGGAACGCGCCATTACTGTGGGCTAGGTGACCGTAAATTATTGAAAATTTCCCATTTTTTAGAGAGCCAATATCTGCGAAACTATTAAAGTGCTAGAAAAAAAATAAAAACATGTATTTGTAGGGAATTTTACGCTCTTTAAATTCTTTAATTCACATGTAGTGTGAAAACTTAATATTTTTTGAGATATTAAAGAAAAACTAAAAAAGGAAACCAGAAAACGCGCATCGGTAGCCATTGCGTACGGAATTCTCTCGCTGTAGAAAGTTTAGAAAGCCGTAACGCCGCTTTCCCTATCTGAAAAAAGACAGTTTTATTTGCTCTCTCATTTAAAAAAAATCGTAGCTGTAACATTATTAGGTTTTTTTTATTAACTTTTAAAATGTATCCCATAATTCTCGGACACCCTGTATATTAAAAAACTGATCATGAATTTTTATTTCTCGCTATTTGGTGTTATCTTTTGTTATTTATTAAATAAAGTTTAGATTTTCTACCAACTACAGTCTGTTAGGTTATTGTTCTTGCAAGTTCATCCAGATATTTTTTAATTCTTGTTTTCAACATTTCTTATGGCGTAGATAGATAGATAGAAAATAAAATAATGTACAGGGTGTTTAACAGAAACGTGGCCATAACGAAAGGTTTTTTCGGGCATACAGAAAAAAATCACTTTCGCAATAGAACGTAGGGTCGGAAATGCGAAAGGGATTCACTACCGGGGTTTGAGTGAATTAAGCGAAAGAAATGGATACACCATATGAAATGTGCAACACAGATTGAATGGAATACATATTCACAATGGCACAACAACCCAGTTGCATGAATAACGACAGGCAAAGCATGTATCGCCTCAGACGGCAAGTCCTTTGAGCACTTACTTTAACACGTTCACGCCGGCTCTGAAATGCGCATTTCTTTCCATCGGGCGACAGCCCTGAGGACGCTTTTCTTTATCGGGAGAAGCTGAACTAATGCGCAATAGGAAAAATTATGTGGCACCGTCCGATGGGATATCCAAGTATGAGCCACCGGTGGCACACGCCGCTGAACGGGACATTCAAGTGTGAACCATCGGTGGCCCATGTCGCTCGACGGGACATTCAAGTGTGAGCCACCGGTGGCACACGCCGCTGAACGAGACATTCAAGTGTGAACCATCGGTGGCCCATGTCGCTGCACAGGACATTCAAGTGTGAGCCACCGGTGGCACAGGCAGCTGGACGGGACATTCAAGTGTGAGCCACTGGTGGTACACGCCGGCGTGAATGTGTTAAATACTTCAAAGGTCTGTTGTTGATACCGCGTCCTACTTGCCATTATCGTATCTGTCAAGCCGCATACGTCTTGTAATGTTGTTATCAGTGCGCCTGGGTTGTACTCTTACTGTAAATTTATATTCCATTCAATCAGCGTTACACATTTCATATGGTGTATCCTTTTCTTTCGCGTAATTCACTCAACCCCCGGTAGCGAATCTCTTTTGCATTTCCGACCCTACGTTCTATTAGGAAAATGATTTTTTTCTGTATACCCGACCCAACCTTTCAATTTGGCCACGTTTTTGTTAAACACGCTGTATAACAGGATATACAGCTATGGTGGAATTGGCACTGCACTTCCCTATGGCACGGAGTGTGTCGTCACAGTGCCTTGGCATAGGAGGAAGCCAGCACCAAATTTCGAACAAGAATGACTGAAAAGAGTCTCCAATAACCTCTTCTCCAGGCATAAAATTCGAAGGATAGTGCAATTCATCAGTGAAAACAGAGATATCTTCAGAACCTCTCTAGCCATCAACTTTTCAGCGAGCTCATCGAACAAACTCCAAATGACCTGACCTTCCGCCCTCCAAAAAAAAGAAAAAGAAAATTAACATCTAAAGAAAAGAACAATAATACGAAATAATAGTGTAAAAGTGTAAATGCCTGTGCTGTACATAGTGCAAATATCTGTTTTTTGTGTTGTTTTTTATATCTTTACTAAAATTCCCGTGTCTTGCCCATCAAACCGTTCAGTGACCGGACTGGTCACGGGTACGGGGGTAAGAGACGGCGTTCTGTTCTGTATAACAGGATCAGACGCCTGCAACTAGTTTCAAACTGGACGTTTATCTAATGTATTCAGAGTACAGGTGAAGTTACGAATAAATTGAAAAATCTCCGCTAGATATTCATTGCGATAGAGACGGACACTATCAATACATAAAACCTGTTTACCAAATTTTGTAGCTAGGTCAGAGAAGAGAGTCACCTTACTGGCTGTTCGCTAAAGCATATTAGCACACCCAGATATGAAAAACCAGAAATCAGGTAAACTAATCTATTTTTACACTCAGGGTGCATTCCTCCCACATTTATGGCACTGCATTAATATGAGAAAAGCATCCTTCGACCTACTTATCCGCTACCGGTGTGCCATTTTCGCAGTATAAGCCCACAGAATCCTGAAACCGGATCGAAGCAATCTAAAATTCAGCGCAAGTTTCCTTCGTTGGAAAGAAATAAAATTTTTAACCAAGATTTGAAAGCGAAGAATTTTGAGTGGATACCGCTTGCAAAATCGTGACTTGGTAGGCAGAATTCTCACAACACGATTTCTCCATTGGAAGTTTTCTGCGCGTTGCATATCGGCGCTGTTATGTGATACCATGAAGTGGGGACTGTCATGACGTTGGAAGCTGCAGCCTAATGACAGTAATATTTCCTGCAAAGCTTTCTTTGAGTTCAAATTTTGATTTCTTGTTGCGATTTCTTTTTTTTACGGCGGCTGAAAAGGAAGAACGAATGCTTCAGATGTCGTTGCCAAGATCAGTTTTCAAAGTTAGTCTTTCTTCCTGGCAAAATAAAGCGCATCGGCTAAGGTTTTGGGTTTTCACCTCAATACCAAACGTACACTTTTTGGGAGCGTAATTTATAAGGTTAAATTAGTTTCGTCATCTAAATGGAAAATATTATTGATAGTTATTATTAATATAATAAGCTAAGGGATACCAATAATATGAATATTTAAATGGAGCCTATTAACATCGCCAAGAACATTGATACATGAGGTTACACTTAATTTTTCTTGAAATTAAATCTGTTCTAAATGATAAAAGTAAACTCAGTGATAAAAATTCAAAAGAATGAAAGTTTTTCTGACTGCCTGTGAAATGTAATCAAACAAAAACTTAATAATCTTTTTACTTTAAAATATTCACTACTAACTGAAACTGTATTTATTCCGAGGCTCTGGTAAGGTCTCGGCTTTGGGACCGGAGGGTTCCAGATTCGAAACCCGATTCCACTGAAGTTCAGTCGTGTATTTTGGCCTGCTGCAAGCTAAATCATATGTGGGGGTCAAACGTCCTCCCGCCGGTGTGGTGCGGAAGTTTGGGGAGGGGGGTGTCAGCTCAGGTGTCGTCCTCGGCATCTGATCGCGGTTCAAAATGACGAGGTCAGTCCCAAAATAGCCCTCGTGTTGCTTCAAAACGGGATTTTAATGTACCTAAACTAAACTATTTTTATTCAAACAGGCTATAAAATTTGCACATAGAGCACAGAAATTCAATCGATGTAAATATAATCAGTGTGCATAAAATGAAAAATACATAATATTTATTCTATTGTATTCACTGTAAATAAAAATAAATCTTTAAATTATGTAATGCAAAAATACTAAACAGCAAATGCAATCCAGTATACGTAAGTAAAAAATTGTTTCTATAAAAAAGTGTCCAACTGAAAATAAACTTTTAATTTTCACGCTTTTTGAGCTGAGGTTGATGGCTTCTGAGGAACATGGAAATCTTTCTTTGAATAGATTTTCGCCATGTATTTCGGTATAACAGAGCTCAGGACCTCGAATGGTGCTTTCAACCTCTGCAAAGCGTTGGGCATTAAGGCCGGAGATTTGTCTAATTGAGAAAACGAATCAAATAAGTTGCGATTTTTTTCTGGCTTATTTTTTTCTCTGCTTCTCTAACTTTCCTTCTGCCATCCTGTGCGCTTTCAATTCAATCAACTATCCATCTAACAGTTCTTTTGTCTTGCAATCTCGCAACTCCTCTACATCTTCTATTTTATGTTCTAGATTGATTGCAATTTGAACCTTCTCTAATCACTTCGAATTTCTCATCTTGTTGAAATCCTTCAGCTTTTCGAAATTCCTGATATGCACTTCTTTGGAACACCTCCCATGTGCACCATTATCGTCTGTGTTCTTAAGTGATGATTGCCGTTAATGACAAAGGACATAAGTCGAAGAACAGGTGCATTTAGTTATTGTATTTTTAACCGCTTAACTCAACAGCCCGGGAATACTCGTGCATCGAATTATCGAAATTTTAGTCTTATGAACTAAAATTGAATCATTAATTAGCTTTATAATTTGACACAAAAAATATGTAGGATCCATAAACATCTCAAGCATCCTATGCCTTCTTAGATGAATGAAAACGACAGCCCCTTTCCAAAACAGGAGGGGTCATCTTATTAGGTAGCAAAGAAAACTATTCAGTTAAGTGGTTAATAAGTAGTGGAATCTCTGAATATGTATAGAATTTTAATGATTACATTCACAATAAACAATTCGGTCGGAACTTATATGCAGTAAAGTATATATAATTTTTTACACAATTGAAATTTGTACTGAAATTTATTTTTCAAAAAAAAAGTGAAGTGCTTTAAAACATGCGTTTAATCCATTCTCAAGAATACTGAGACACTTAGAAACAATAAATAAAAAGGCAATTTCTTATAGAAAGTTTTTACTAAGTTTTGGTAGGTAGTTATAAAAAGTTTTAAATATATTATGGGTAATTTTAAATAGCTTTTGATTTATCTGTATGTATAAAATAGCTTATTTTTGGGTGTTCGTTTTTATCTTCGTTATGCATGACCAGACCATTTGACATATCGGGATCAAAATTGGCACAGTAATGGATTATCACAAGTGGGACCTAGAGAATTAATAATTATTTAAAAATTCATCTTAGATTTTCCTTTATTTAATGTTAAATGGTAAATTAGGGTGCGTTTTGCCTCTTTTCAGAATTTTTTGTATACATTCTCATCGGAGATCCATAATTTTTTTATCAATGTAAAGTCGAGAATATCCCCGCTCTAATAAAAGTAATTTGAAGCTGCTGTGATTTCCTGATTTTTAGTGATTTTTCAACATCTTTGGAAACACCTTTCTTCTGAAAACATCTCTCCGTGAGATTTTATTTTCATTATTATCCACGTCGCGAGAGACGAAATATTATACTTCTGTGTTTTAATTTATTAGTTCTTGCATTCTCTTTTTGGTGCGATTTTGATGTTTTATTTTGGACCGTATATCTTTGGCAATATTTTGAAATTTTTTTAGTCATTGTACGATATACTGTTTAAAAGTTTAAATAAATGTTCTTTTCCCAAATTTCTCTCCTTTTCATTCAAGCCATACTAATTCACTACAATTTCTCTACTAATAATAAATGAGAATGTGTGTGTATGTAATGGCGCTCTACAGGGCACACCGTTAGACCCAGAGCAATTTATCATAAATGTACTTTGGAGGGTGGGAATGTGCACCTCGGAGCCGTTTTTAAAAATTTTAATTAGGATTTTCATTAATTAAAAATTTAGCAATATCTTGTGGTTTTTCCTTGATCACCCGAGAAAATATTATAGCAAAAAACTGATTTTTAAACCATCTGAAAATTATAAAAAATTCTTTTCAATGATATCACTTATCTTGCCGTGCAATTATTTCTTTAATTTTAATAAATTTAGTGCAATTTTTCATTGGTGCAATGAAATTAAAACAGTTTTCGTTGCTTAAGCAAATATTTAACTTCGTGTTTCTCTTCCATTTGTGAAAGCTAAAGTTATATACCAATGGAGTTTACTTTCTTTTTTCATTCCATCAATTTTTCTGTAAAATCTCTAAACAAAGTTCTCTAAGTTAGTATGTATAATAGGAAATGCATCCACTAAGCTTAATTATTGTGATTGCTATGTTTTTATTCTTTTTCTCACCATGTTTTAATCCAGTTAGCATGTTGCTGGATGAAAAATGTG
>BGPR01012307.1:25046-45450 GCA_013235015.1 Araneus ventricosus
GTATATCAAGTATCAGAGTCAATACTCTACTGCATTTGTATATCAAGTATCAGAGTCAATACTCTACTGCATTTGTATATCAAGTATCAGAGTCAATACTCTACTGCGTTTGGTATATCAAGTATCAGAGTCAATACTCTACTGCATTTGTATATCAAGTATCAGAGTCAATACTCTACTGCGTTTGGTATATCAAGTATCAGAGTCACTACTCTACTGCATTTGATATATCAAGAGTAACATCCCTTATTTTCCGGATAATCCCCGGAATCCGGCCAGAGGCCAGGCCCAATTAGTTTGGATTCCCGGGGTTCTGCTCTATTTCAAATTTCGGCTTGAACAGGACATGAGGCACAGATTCGGTGTAAGTGCACCATCTGAAGATTATCGGAGAAGCGTTAAGCACAAAAAAATCCAGTAAATAAACCGAGGGTCCTGGGAACGAGTATTAAAATATCCTTCATTGATACTTTTTTAGCTTCCGTGTTTTCAACTTTCTTCAGTTACAACAAAGAGCATATATTATTGTTTTTCCGAGTTTGTGAAATTCTGAAAATTTTAAGCGGAGTCAACAATATTGTTTGTTTGTTGCGGGTTTTATGGCACAACAGCCACATTAGGCTATACTGCTCCAAACCTTGGTGAAAAACTGAAACTGAATGTTAATAAAACCAAAGAAAAGTCCTTTCCAGGCATGCAAAAGCAATCAAATACAAAAATTGTAATAGAGAATCCAAAAACCAATTTATCTCAAATGAAAGGATGAAAGCCAATATCTTTAATGTATTGGAATAAATTACAATGTGGAGGATCACAGAGTATATCTTTCAAGGAAGGATACGTGACACCAAAATGAGCCTGTCTTTGAAAGAAAAAACAGGACATTCCGTAAGAATGTGTCTGGTAGATAAAATGAAATTGCAAGCGGAACACATCGGGAGTTAGCAGTAGACCCCTCTCTTTATGATACTACATCTGTACCATAATAATACAGTTGACGCTTGTTATAACGGCCACACCTATTAAAGACCATTCCATTATAACGACCAGTGATAAAATCCCCAACTGTGCTTCCCTATGCACTATGTTATTTTACTTCCGGTATAACGACCGTACAGTGTCGTCTAATCCCAATACAACGTCCGAATTCAGCGAACACTCTTCCTGGTATTTTTCCAAAAAGAACATGTTTCTAAACGTAAATGACCTTGATTAATGTATTGCCAAGCTTCGTAGATGTAGAGTCTTCAGTGTTACAGTTCAACTTTGACAGGGGAGGGGGGAAAATTACCACTCACCACAGAGCGGAAATTAGAATAGCCTAGAATAAAACAAATGTTTCAAGTGCTATTGAGACTTTAAAATGTTTTTTTGAAAGGCAGAACAATATTTCTCATCTTTAACTGAAATGGAAAATTATGTTTTGCAAAAAGCACATATGCAGAAAAGACAAACAACCATTTCTGATTTTTTCTTTAGAAAATAAATGTATTATTTTCTACTTTAAAATCTGTTTTAGAAATATATTTTTAATTGATAAAATAAATTTTATTTTTAATACCAATGATAAAAAATAAGTTGAGTATTTAACTGGGATCTCTATAAAAATCGCCTATTTATATGGAACTGCTGAGCGTGCGTGTGTACAGTTTTTAATTATATCCACTATAGCGACCACTCGTTATAAAGACCTTTTGCTGTGGGACGCAGAGGGTCGTTATAACGAGCGTCGATTGTAGTAGCAAGTGAATATTTAAACAGGAATTATTGGCTAATGCAGCTGTAAGTTATGTTGCAGCACAAAATTGCGATGCCTTCAATCAAAATCAATGTTTCATGACGTCTGTCATTTGTTTTGACACATCTTTCAATTTTCAGGTTAACCTAATTATTACGAATTGTAACTATTTTTCTAATTTCATCAGCTGATCTAAATCAAATGTTTTATGTCAGTTGAATATCAACCCATTGTAAAAGTAAGTTGAAAAAAAGAGAGTTTTCAAGCAAAGATCGAGTTGCGATTGTCCAGTTCATTAAGCTCATACATATAGGGACAGGAAAGCTTCGAAGCCCAGGGATCCTACCTACAAGTTTAAAATGCAGTAACGAAATTATTGCGAAATCCAGAAACTATCTGAACACTCAAAATAAAAATGAGGAGTAATATTTTTAACTTATTGTTTAATTTAATCTAGTTTTTGTGATAATAAATGTTGCGTTCTATATTTATTTTCTTTTGCTGCTATTATTAAGGGACAAATTAAATTCATCAACTGCTGCTATTATTATGGGACAGATGTAGTATTCAATGAATATATAAATTGATTCTGGTGATGAGAAAGGAGTGGGTCACACGGATCGAGCCAGTTTGCAACGTAAGGGGCAAGACGGGATTCGGAAGAGGAATAAGCCCATGCCCTTTTCAGCGAATGACTTTCGCCGGGGCCACGTTTTTCTTCGCCCCCCTCTCACTGGTCGGCCATCTTTACCGGGGTAGTAACCCACTGTGCGCTTGCAGCTTGGCGCAGTCTGCTGCTCCCGACCCCACATTGCAGCTGCGCGGAAGCTCTTGCGCACCCCCTTGGCGTTCCGCGACCTCCCCCCTTCCAATAAACAAACTCAGATTTTAAAGAAGGGGCGAGGGAGGAAGCGACCCTAAAAATAAAGAAAAGACAAATAGGAATCCAGCGGAATAGACAAATAACCGGTAGAGAAAATATTTATGCGAGGTTGAGAGATTTTTTTCTTCTTCTTTTCGCATTTATTTATTTCCATTCCGCGCTTCCCCCTTTCTTTCTCTCGCTCGGTGGAAATCGGCAGAGATCGGACCCCCCGATCGATATCCGAAGCTGTGCCGACGGGAGACGTCGTCGTCGAGCGAACCAGTGGAGCAAGGATGCCGATGAGACGGGGTTTTATCTTTGTGGTGACCTTGCTCCTCGGCAGTCATCTGCGACTTTTCTCTCTCCACTCTTCTTCTTCGAGTTCTTCTTCATCACCCTCATCGCCTTCTCGCTCTCCATCCTCCTGGAAAGGGTGGATGGCGAGATGAGGACTGTGAGCCACGCACACACTCTTGCCAGGGACGTACCACGGCAGCAGCACGTGCTGAAGAATCCTTGAGAGATCATTGATTGTGGCCCCCCTCCAAACAACCACCTCGCACACCCCCCTCTTTTTTTTACGATCGGCCGGCATGCAATGGAGGACAGTGCCCTCGCTACTGCAGAAGCAGGGGGATCAATTGGAATCACAGAGTAATCTCGCAGGTAAGCGATGCACTTTCATTATTGCTGGTCAGAGATGGATGGACCACGGGTTGGGGGGGGGGAACTACACGCAAATTGGATGAGCTTTCATCGGTAGGACGGTCTCGGGGGGGAGGGGGGCAGTGCTCAATTTGCTGTTAGGTTTGCTTCTGTTCAGAATGGTGCTGTGTGCGTTAAGATTACGGTTAATTGCCGGTTGTGGTTAATTTGGCTTAGTGGGGAAAAAGGGAGATGAATCGCCGAGTTAATTGGGGAATGCTCTTTATGTAATTACATGCAGAGAAGCTGCTGAATCTATTTCTGCTTACATTGTGTTTGGATTCTGGATCGCAGTTTATTTAAGGAGCGTTTGTGATATTGTTGCTATAAATGATCAAAATACATGCAGCTGGTTTGAGAAAATGTTATTTGTATTAGGTCATATTTTACTGTAGAAAATGAGAAATTTTGTTCCTTCTCTGTGCATGAGAAATAATATTATAGCTGTAGAAGGAAATATTCTTTTATATGTTCCATTTTTCTCTTTGAAATTTAGTTTTTCTTCTGAAGTCATGATGACTTTTGATACTTTTGAAGTGTGTTAAATAATCGGAATTATATACAAATATTCTATTATATCATATTATTTACCTATAGTTTTTTATTTCTCCATCAGTAAGTGAGAAATTACTTTAGTGGAAATTCGTTTCGTATATTTGTAATTAAATCATTTCTATTCAGTGATACAAACGGTGATCCACGCTGTAATGAAGTCAATTACTGTAAAAGGTATAATGTTCTACCTAGAAAGAAGTTAGTTCTGACAAAATAATCGGAATTATATAAAAACATTCTATTATATCATATTATTTACCTATACTTTTTTTATTTCTCCATCAGTAAGTGAGAAATTCCTTTAGTGGAAATTCGTTTTGTATATTTGTAATTAAATCATTTCTATTCAGTGATACAAACGATGATCCACGCTGTAATGAAGTCCATTACTGTGAAAGGTGTAATTTTCTACATAGAAAGAAGTTAGTTCTGACAAAATAATCGGAATTATATAAAAACATTCTATTATATCATATTATTTACCTAAACTTTTTTTATTTCTTCATCAGTAAGTGAGAAACTCCTTTAGTGGAAATTCGTTCGTATATTTGTAATTAAATCTTTTCCATTCAGTGACACAAACGGTGATCCACGCTGTAATGAAGTCCATTACTGTGAAAGGTGTAATTTTCTACATAGAAAGAAGTTAGTTCTGACAAAAATACTTTTTGTTTACAATAAAAGAAGGTGTAGTAGAAATTGTTTCACAACGAAAAAAGTGATTTAAAAATGAACTCCACATGTAACATTTATTGGAACTTCATATTTAAAACATAACACATGCTGTTCTGTTATTGTATCTTAATTTTCTTTTCTGAAAATAAAACAGGAAGATAAATCTTGAGACGAAATATCTTGAAACAAAATTTTATGAAAAAGACCATGGCATTCTATTGGATTAAATAAAAGATGTAGAAAACTTTGAAGCTCTAGCTGTTTCATTTGCAAGATTAATTAGAAGTTCAAAAGTCATCAAAAGTCAAGTGTCTGATAGATCAAATTCCTGAAATGTAAGTGAAAATATAAATCATAATTACTAAATTATATTTTAGTATAATTAATTCATTGTCGTTTCGTGATTAATTACATTTCTAAGTTAGAATTTAGAATAATGTATTCAATGTTACAAAATTATTTTTTAGTTTCTTTCGTTTCTGAGAAAAATAAATACTTTATTAGTTAGCAATAAAAGTTCCAGAAAAATTTCAATTTTCATTTAAAAAATAATAATAAGACCGAATAATAATTTTTCTTAAAAAATAATCACTTTGGCTTCAGCTAATTGTTTGTGTAACTTAGAAATCTTTCTCAGTAAAAGGGCTTTTCAGTGTGAAAAAGTTCGAACAAAAACTAATGGATAAAAAGTAAACATCTCAGTAAAAACACATATGCATAACTTTTAGTATGCTATTAAATGCTACTTTAATTTTGAATTAATTCCGTGACTTATCATTTAATTAGAAAGACAAAAGCAACATTTCACGGCATAATAATGTCTGTAGTACAGGAAGCTAATAAATAATATGATACTTTTTAATCTCTTCTAAACAGTAGGGAGTACCCTGTCACCAAACTCATCATATTTAAATATACTTGGCAAGTTATTTTGTAACTTATGATTTGATCCATCTGTTGATTACATCGGAAACAACAGAAACAATTGTAAAAGCTTTGACCACACACTATGTCCTTAACATTAAATCTAACCATGTATAAAAGAGAGGACAACTGTTGCTTTTGAGGAAGTTTTTATATGCTTACATTTCTTGACTTTATGGTGTTAAAATTTTTGAGGCTTGTTGAATTATAAATACAAAATCTGAAGCATAAGTTACAAGAAGGAAAATCTTAAATTATATTTGAGAGTTTATACCGTTTTATCTGCTGGATATCTATTTTGGAGGAGTATCGAAATTTAGCTGCATTTGTTTATGGCTTATTACCAACAGGAATGCACCTGTAAAATCTATAAACAATAGAAAGTTTACTTTCCAACATGAATTTTTTTTAAAAAATCAAATTTATTTGATGCAATAAATTGTAATGAATTTTTTTTCTCAAATCAAATCTAACTTTAAAATCCACCGATGTACCATAGAGACCTTGACCCTACTGATTTTCTCAGCTTGTGAGATTATTGGTAATTTTTGTGTGCCATTTTTATTTGACCTTTGGTCACATGGTCTTTCTGAGGGGATTTTAATTCCAATCATAAAATCCATCGTAATGGTATATAGGTAAATATGTTTTGGGAACCCAAAAGTAAATTTTCACTTTTTCATTCCTCAGTGGATAGCAAGATTACTATTGAAGATGTGACAAATTAAATATTTCTGAGTTTTAAGCATACTTATAGCTTTAATTTGATATATGGCCTTTTGCGGTATTTTAATTCTAAGTGGTTTTAATTTTTAGATTGTTTAGAAAAAGTCAAGTTAGGGATACTTGACCCTAAAAAGTTAGGGATACTTGACCCTATCAAAAGCTATTGCGGCTTCGATGTTGTAGTCGACTGAAGTGCATTTTGTGGTTGGGATCAGTTTTCTGCTGCGCGGACTTTGTCGGCAATATGGCAACTCAAATATAGAGAATAATTATTTAATGAATACAATTTCTTTTTAATGTGATAGTTTCAAATGATGCAAATAATTATTTTAGTAAGAATTTTAACAAGAATTGAAATATATTTAGAATAATAAATAAATAATAAAGTTTTTCTGCGTTTAATCTGACATTTTTTGTGTTTTAACTGTATTAAAGTATCCCTAAGGTTAGGGATACTTGACCCTAGGCGATTTCATGAAATATATTTATTTTATATTAAATGAGATATCAGTTTAACTTAAGTAAATTTACTCTTCTTAAAAACAAGTCTTATTATGATGATAAAAATTCAAATATTCGAGAAATATAAGCAAAAGTAAAAGTAGGGTCAAGTCTCCTTAACCATAGGGATCAAGTGTCTCTAACTTAGAGTCAAGTATCTCTAAGGTTAGGGAGACTTAACTTAGTCGATTTCATGAAATATATTTATTTTATGATTAAATGAGATATCAGTTTAGCTTAAGTACATTTACTCTTCATAAAAACATGTATTTTCATAATGATAACAATTCAAATATTCGAGAAATATAAGAAAGAGTAAAATTAGGGTAAAGTCTTCCTAGTTTATCCTAAAAGGGAAAATGGCTGCTTAAATGGTTAAATAATTAGTCATTGAAATCCTAATGGATACAAAGTTTCGTAAAATTCAGTACGGCAAATTTCATATTACGACTTTACAAATACTTGATCAATAGTCAGCATTCCACCATCTTTTTGTAATATTATTTTTTATTCATAGATATAAAACTATGGTGTTTTAAATTGTTTTTAAATCGTTTAACGTAAGTATTTTTTATCTGTAAACGTAATTGTTATGCAAACTAATCTTTTCGTTGAGTAAAATTCTCTACGGAGGAAAGAAAAAAACCCGCTTCACTTGTACTTTTTCACTGAAAACCTTTGAGAAATTTATAATTTTATGCCATTACTTTTTGAAAAATTCACATATTAAGCATTTCAGTACAATGCAAGTTATAAGTTTAGATCTCTTACAATTTTGCTTTGTATGACCTATTTCTGGCTGTTAGAATAAATTACCCAAATCAACTTCTAATAATTAACTAATAAATTTCTAATTAATTTTTTCTAATCTTCACTCTAATTAATTTCCTAATAATTAATACTTTTTCAAGTTTTTCAGTTTTTGAGCCTTTCAGTTAATAACCAATAATATTTTTAAGTAAATTTAGTTAGACTAAAAGTAAAAATTAAAACTTTTAGCCTTAAATATATTTTAACAAAATATTATGAGTTTTTAATTAATGCACCTTTATATAATAGTTGCAATCCAGTTAATTTTTTGTCACCAAATTTTTAGCTAGTTTTATAACATAATTTTACATTTTAAAGTAAATATTTATCTTTCGTATCTTACTAGACAAAATTTATTATTAACATATAATGCATCATATAAAACATATTCCCATGATTAAAAATACGTCTTGATATGCAAATTTAAAGTAGAATTATTAATTTTAATAAAAATTAATTAATTTGAATTTATTAAAAAGTAATACCTTAACTGAACATGAAAAATAATCAACACTTTAACTTCTCTACATTTGTATTGGAAAATCAAATAGGTGTTCATAGCAATTTTGATACACTCAAAATTTTCTCTTCGCAATTTCTGTGATCATATTACTAAATTTATTGTTTTTCTCGCAAGGGAAATTCAAGGAGTCTTCTTCATACCGAAATCCTTATCCACATGACTGGTGAACATCAAAATGCAGCAAATATCTTATGATGCAAGATGTGTTTCAAATATTAATCAGTTACAATATTAATTAGAGTAAAAGTTCTGATCTAAAAATATCAAATAGATCCGACTATACTGAAAGTTGATAGCATTCGGTATAGGCTAATATGGGTGCAAATCATGCAGAATTCATGAAAATGTTTCAAAAATGCCTCTGGGCTATTTAATTCAGATTTAAATAAAAATAAATGTAGAATAGGATTAGAGGTAGTATTATCAAGATATTGTATAGCTTAATTTTTCTAAAAATACTTACACATCTTAAATTTATAAGTAACTGCTGTTAAATGCAGAGAATTTGAAATTTGGTAGAGGAGGATTGATTTAAAAAATTGTCTTATTTCTGCTCATATTTTTATCAAAATTTAAAAGTTCACCAGTAAGATCCGATCTACATATGAATTTAATGTAAAAATTCAGACATAATTTGAATTTATCATTAAGCTAATTTATCATTTTTTAATATTTTAAAAATATCTCAGGTTTAGTATGCAATTTTTGAAGATGTGGAATAATTCTAATTCTACGAATTTTGACGGTGAGAACTACACGAAACTGCAATGTTAATGAAAGGAAACTTGCATAATTCAGTTTTCTAGAAAGCTGCGAGTGCAAAACACCTATTGTTATTCACGCATCAATTCCAGGTAATAACGCTGTTATAATTCACAGAAAACTTCACTCAACCAAAAAAATTTCGATATTTCTCAAACAATTGTTTTTTATCGATTTCATGTAAATGATTGATAACTAAAAGGTTTGATCTATCACAATTCATAAATGGTTACTGAGAAATTTAACTGTTTTTTTTATCTATAGTGCACATCACGTTTATAAATACATTAATTACACATTAATTAATTGCAATTATGCAGTTAAGAACCCACTACCATTTTGTGGGTTTAACTCATTAATGCTCAAGCAGCATTTTTTTCAATAATATTTTGTATACTAGCATTACATGTCCTGAAATCAACTGAAAAAATACTAAAAAAACCTGCCTGGAAAACTTACAGTGGCTCATATTTGTTTTTGGACACTTGTGTTTTTGAAACTTACGTATAAAAACATCATCTAAATATTAAAGGATTTACTTCGACATTTTTTTCATATAAACTTGATTTTGTCTATAATGAAACTTACATATTGTAAAGAAAATAAATTCAATACCTTTTTTCAAAAAAGTTAATTTACCGAGAAAGTGTTAAAAATAATCTCACATAAGTAATTGGACACTTGAAAGCTTTATTATATTTTTCGACAGACGATATTTTTTGTTATTTATTTTTATTATAAATGGAAATATATGTCAAATATTATCGTCTGCACTTTGAAATTACTACTACATCATGTAAATTTGTTTTTATATTTTGTAATTTTCTATATTTGAAGTGAACATGGCCGGGAGCTACAAAGTTACAACAAATTCTATTACGAATTTAATCATAGAACATTTTAAAGATGATAAAAGCATCAGAACTATCGGAAAACTTGTTAAAATAAGTCATTCGACTGTGTTTGCTATTATAAAACGATGGAAACTACTTGGAACTGTTGAAAATGCATTGAAATCAGGACTCCTCACAAGATAACTCCCAAGAATCGGAGTTTTATCATGCATAAAATCAAGAAAAATCCAAGACTTAATGCAGTGAAACTTGCAACAGAGTTATAAGAAAAGATTTTTAATAAAAGTAAACCCTGAAACTGTTAGACGAGTTATCAGATCTTATGGGTACAACAGTAGAGTTGTCAGAAGAAAATTTTTCGTTAATGAAAGAACAAGATAGGTACGTCTGGATTTTGCAAAATCCATGGTAAAAAAAGATATATCGTTTTGGAAAAGCGTCATATTTGTGGATGAATAAAAAGTTAACTTATTTGGGTCTGATGGCGAATAACTGTGTGGAGAAAGCCCAACGAAGAGCTCAATCCGAAAAATCTATTGCCAACACTCTAACATGGAGGTGGACGCATAATGGTTTGCGGATGTTTTGCTGCTTCTGGTATGGGAAATTTAGGTTTCATTGAAAATAATATGGACCAATATAAGTAAATAAATAACCTGAAAGAAAACTTGAAAATATCTGCTCCAAAACTTGGAATTCAAAACACATTCAAGTTGTATCAAGATAATGATCCCAAACATACAGCTCTAAATGTTCGCTTATGACTGCAGTACAACTGTCCCAAAGTTATCAAGGCTCCACCATATTCTCCAGATTTAAATCCAGTTGAAAATGTGTGGCATGAATTGGAGAAAAGAACAAGAAAAAAAGATATTTCTTCGAAAGAACAACTTAAAGCAGTATTAACAGAGGAATGGAACAAAATTGAACATTCTTACACAAAAAGAACTAGTTCAATCCATACCAGAAAGTATTAAAAGAGTCATTTCAGCTAAAAGATACCCAACAAAGAATTAAAATGTTTGATTACATTTGTTGATTTGTTTGATTTTTGTTTACATTTGTTGAATGTTCAAAGTGTCCAATTACTTACGTGAGATAGTTTTCAACACTTTCTCGGTAAATTAATTTTTTTTCAGAAAAAGGTATTGAATTTATTTTCATAACAATATATATGTTTTATTGTATAAAAAGAAAGTTTATATGAAAAAATTTTGAAGTAAATCCTTTAATATTTAGATGATGTTTTTAAAAAGTATGTTTAAAAAATACAAGTGTCCAATAACAAATGTGAGCCACTATATGTTTTATTGCCTTCTAAAGCCTAGCGTCTATATTTATACAAACTCTTATTAATACAAAAAAACCCCATTAAATCTAAAATTATGTGAAATTCCAAAAAGGAAACATATTCTAACAATTGGGTTTATAGATTAAGCAAGTTAATTGCTAAATAATTGAATAAACTTACCCTTTTTTACTTCACATTGCAATGAACTACTTTACGAGTCTGTCTTGAAAATAAAATGACTACAATATCGACCGAACGCTTGACACTTGTTGCCTTTGATTTCATATAAAACAAAAGAATACTTAAAGATACTTTTTTGGAAAATTTGTGTTCAAAAATAATTCCGGTGAGTTTATGATGCATTTTTAGAAGCATTAGTGCGTTAATTTTCGTCTTTGAAATCTACACCTAAAAGTCTAATTTCCAATACAAATGTAAATCAATCCCACTGCGTAACAGACTACTCATATAATGCTATTAATAACTTTTGAAAAACTTAGCATTGAAAACTTTTTCTGTAACATCATACGAAAAGAAATCTATCTCAAATTCTTTAATTTTGGGATGGTTCTAATTACATAACTAAGCTTAATTACATGCAAATTTATTGAACAACCTTGTATTTAGTAAATTCGATATTAATGAATTTTACACCCCCATAAATCTTATAACTTAAAATCTTTTTAAAAATCTTTCTTCATTGCAAATTTTAAATAGTTTTTTCTAAGGCTTCATGAGTGATCTTTCTTCCATGTTATCAATACTTCTCATGTAGCTTTGGAACGAATAGATATGTTAAAATCTAACAAATCAATTAATTATTTTATTGCTCAATTCTCTTTTTGGTTAAAGTGAACATATACGTACTCCTTATCACATCAACATTGTACAGATTTGAAAAAAAATCAAAGACCTTTTATTATTCTTATGGTATTTGAACTGAATTTAAAATAATATAATTATTATTTAATAATACATTATAGATAATTTGAACTGTTTTGTCTCTTAAAGCAAAGAGACACATTATTTATCATTGGTGTGAAGTAATACTAAAAAGGGTAAAGCGTAATTCGATATATATGTAATACAGATTAATTAATGAAGCAATTTTAATCTATATTAATCTATATATTTGTAAATGAATATAAAAATGTTTGGTGTATAAATGCACACAGAATGTTTTTATTTTTTCCCTTTTTTTCTCCAAGTAATTATTCTGAAAAAATTCTATTTATTGAATTAAATTTTTTCTGTCCTTGCATCTATTTTCAATATGAAATTCGTAAAAATAAAATTATCATAGAGCAATAAATATTTACAAGTATCATTGTGCTTTAAGAAATATATAATAGAACCACTTTGAGTTTCTTTTTTGTCTTATCTTCGGACGTAATAATTATCATCGCAATTTCTCAACGGGATTTTCTAAATCGAAGCGATAAGTTCATTTAACGTAAATAAAGCAAATCAATATCTGGATAAATTCTTTGTTTTCCAAAGACTTCTTAATCCGCAACCTTCGATTGTTTTGGAAGCATCTGTAAGGATTCATTTTTGTTCACGCTGTGTAACCTTCGGCTTTACTTTGAGACGAAGTTGGGATCCAAGCAACATCACTGAATGTAATTAGAATGCAAATAATTTTATTAATTGATCAAGATAGTCATTATAAGTCAATGGAAGTTTTAAAAAATAAAAGTGTTTCAAAAATTTTATCTGTACATTACATTTTCTAGCACTTTGAAAAAGTAACAAATATGTAAAAATTAAAAGTTTAACACTGTTTAAAACTTGTTTACGCTTTTATAGAAAATATCGTCTGCAAAAATCTATTTTTTTAATGTTAGAGAGAACGAAAAGGAAATTATACTAAGTGAAAAATACAATTTTAATTTTGCTATAAATCAGGTTAATTACAGCTTTTTTTTAAGAATCGAGTCACCAATCAGAAATTTAAATGAACTAGAATTAAATGTTGTAAGAATATTAATCTTGGAATGAACAATAAATGAAACTAACGCAACATCATCATTTGTATAGGTTTAACTAATTAGAATTTATAGAAATGCAATACTAACATTACATTACTTTGATGTTATGTGTAATTTGTAGACAAAAACGACCAGTGTTAAGATTTTATAAAGAATAATGATTAAAGAAGATATGTTTAGCTAAATTCTCAAAGCCTTTTCTGCTATTTTTAATATACAATTAGACATTTTTAATATAAAAAGGACATTTTCAAAGCATTCTTATGACGTTAACCCTTTGCACTTGAAAAGTTATTAGATGTATAATTATTCACTGATTTACAAGTGTTCATATTAATGCTTTAGAACGTACAAAATATGTTTGTGTAAGTTCATTTCTCCTGAAATATTATTCATAGATACTGGCGGATAATTTAATGAAATGAACCTGCATAATTTCTCATGACTCAAGGGATCCTAATTTTGAAAAACTTAAGCATGCCAAGTTAGATCGTGCCTGTTTACTGCAAGCTGGCCATTTGCGTAGTCTCAGACTAAAAGGTTATCACTTATTTACAAGACCCTTTCTACCTTTAGGCTATCAGCTCGTTATGCTTAAGAATAATAAAATTCTCCTGGAAGTAAAGTAAAAAACCAGCGGGCGTGACCTCCCCGAAACTTTCTCGCATACGACTAGTAATGTAGGGTGGGTAAACACCCAGTTGGTAGGTAAATATTTTTCGGGTATTTACCCAAGGCCTGGTTATTTTGAAAAAAATTATGAATGGTGATTTACAATGAAACATATAAAATTTATGAATTCCAAAAAACTTAATATTTTACAACAAAATTGCGTATGTTCGCAATTTTTACACGCGCTGAGGTACCACAACTTTATTTAACGTCTGTGAGTACGAAATCTTACTACAGATATCGCACAACATTAAACCATACCTTTGGTTAATCAGAGGCGTCCATCCGGAGAATATCAAAAAGAAGTTTCGTTTTGGGGATTGCCATAATTTCCGAAGCGCGTGTTTGCGGCTCGCTTCAATTTCCACCAAGGTCAAAAGCCAACCATACTCACTCGAGTAAAATAAGCGAAACGCTCGCCAACACACAGTCGTAATGTGCATTTTGAACTAAATATGCAATTTGAACACCTGTTTTTCAACCGATTGAGATGAAAATTGGGCACAGATCTATAATTAATGTTAGCATCCGCGATATCAAGTTTTATTTATCTAAGCCAAAGGTCTTATGAGATACAAGTATACGATTATACAGACCGATAGACAATCAACCCTTTGACGTATTTGGCCCAAAATTTTATACGGACCTACATTCATGACGATAAAACTGTGCACCAAATTTTATCCATCTAGCTACTCAAGTTTTTGAGTTATAGTGTTCGCATGACCGCGGACAAACAGACTTCCCGTATACAGATTTTGTCCAAAATTTGATAGCAACCTACAAATTATGTTTGAAGACCATATACCAAATTTCATCCCCGTAGCTCTCATAGTTTTCGAGTTATCGTGTTCACAGACAGACACACATGATTCCAAAATTGTGTTTTTCGGACTCAGGGAGGTCTAAAACGTGGAGATTCGTCAACATCTCGAGTTCGAATTTTTTGACGATTACAATACTTTCTCTTCGTATACTTCGTACACGAGAAAGTAAAAATGAGGTTTTCTTGAGCACTCTGTGAGGTTGTTTTATCAAGCACAAAAATTTAATTTTTAACCCTCTGACTGCATAATTTTTTCAGTTGCTATTTAGATGCAACGCTTGAAAACATGTTCAAATACTGTTGAACTTAGCTAATTGTTAGTTCCATGCCGGGATTTATTAGTATAATAATATTCAACGTTTTGAAATTACTAAGTAAACCCATTAGCTTGCGAAAATGCAGCAGAAAATGAACTTGCTTCCAACCAGCGGAAATCGTGGGATATGCACTCAGAGGGTTAATGTGTAAGTTCACTAAAATCTCAACCAGATTGTCTTGATTTGAGGCTGAAATATTAGTGTCATAGAATCTATGATA
This sequence comes from Araneus ventricosus, assembly GCA_013235015.1. Taxonomy (NCBI): domain Eukaryota; kingdom Metazoa; phylum Arthropoda; class Arachnida; order Araneae; family Araneidae; genus Araneus; species Araneus ventricosus. Next base: position 40,002 of record BGPR01012307.1, read on the forward strand.
AAGTGTCCATTGATGATAAAAGTATCTCTCATTTAATTTGAATATATGCAGATATGAAGCAAATTACTTCTAAAGACAATGGCATAAAATTATAAAGCCATGGTCTATTGATTTGGTGTATTTTATATTGCTGAGAAAATGAATCAAATTGTTTATTTTTAATAATAAAAATAAATCTAAGAAAAACGATAATATTGAAAACAAAGACTGTTCGGAAAATGTTTCTTATTTATTTTTGATGATATTTTAAAAACGTGGTGTAAGAGAAGTTTCATAAATATCTTGATAAAACTTAATTTACTTCTTAGAGAATTAGATTTAAAAAAATTAGTTTATTGCTTAGAGAAGCAGCAAATAACCAATACAACCTCTGGAATTTCTAAAATGTCAGACTTTTATTCATTTTTGATAAGAGGTTAAATTAGGTTATATTAACCCTCTGACTGCGTATCCCGCGATTTCCGCGGGTTGGAAGCAAGTCTATTTTCTGCTGCATCCTGCGATTTCCACAAGCTAATGCGTTCACTTAGTACTTTTACAGCTTTGGATCATATTATACTAATAAAGATTTGCATATAAATAACAAATCGCTTGGCTCAACTGTATTTGAACACATTTGCAAGCGTTGCATCTAAATAGTAATTTCAAAAAACTACGCAGTCAGAGGGTTAACGTCCCGTTTTGAAGCAAAACGAGGGCTATTTAGGGACGGACCTTGTAATTTTGAACCGCGTTCAGATGACGAGGAAGACACCTGAGCTGGCACCCCCTCTCCAAGTTTCAGCGCCACACCAACGGGAGGGCGTTTGGCCACTACGTATGATTTAGCCCATACACGGCGGATCCGGGTTTCGAACCTGCGGTCTCGAGGTCGAGACCTTACCACTAGGCCACCGCGGCCTTTTGATAAGCGATTTAGGGTGATTGAATAAAAAATACGATGAAAGTAAATTATTTTAGAAAAGCTATATCAATTTATTCCAAAATTTAAAAAAGTTGCTAAATTAAACATCGCATTTTTTCCTTAATAAAGCACGGAGATCTAGATAATAAATCTTAATTGGTAACGAATCGATAGTTAATTCCTTTTTGTGGTAATACGAAGGTCAGGCGCACTATCAGAAAATGCGCATTTGAAATGATTTTTTTGTGTTAAATATATATCACATAATTTTAAATTTTTAATGATCCAGATTCCCTTTGGCTTAAATTAATTGCTAGAAATGAAATTAATAGATAAGCTGTTAAGGATTATTTAGAAAATGAAGTCTATTACGAAGGTTTTTACCATGTGAAGATGCTTTACCCATAAATATCAAACATGTTATCTGACATATTTTAACAGGGCAAATATGGAAAGCCATTTATCTTCACAATCATATTCACTGCAACTACGAATTTTCCACAAACGATATAGATAAACCATTTTATATAGATAACTAGTCTTTCTTGAAGTCTGACACCAACAAGATAATCATTTACACCATTTGTTGTTCATTCTGCTTAATTTGTGAATATTTATTAATTGAAAGAATAACCATGCTTTCGTGATTAAAATCAACAGGGGAGAAGCAAATACTTCTTAATTAAATTCCTGTGATGTAAATTCCTAGGGTTTTAAAAAATAGGATATTAAATTATAAAACGAAAAGTTTAAAAAGTTTGAGACACAAAGCGCAAACCAAAATTCAAGTCTTTTAGTAATTTTATCTTAAAGTTTACCAAAAGTTCATTTTTTAATGAAAATTTTATGAAACGAGACATTATATAAATCGCAAATTCTGTTTTTAAGTTAAAACTAATAGAAATGTAATTCATTTTTTCAATGCCAAAAATAATTTAAATATTAATAGATGTACGAAAACAGCTTATGCTATTTTAAATGCGTAGCAAATGCTTAAAAGCTTGTGTTTAGATGATGTAGACTTGCTCTTACTCTTCGCTGTTAAATAAGAAAACATGTTCGAGAAACAAAATTTGAAAACATGTAGGAGATCTTTGAAACATCCGTCAACATATGACGCCAGGTTTTGAAACAGAAAAACATTAAACGTAGCGCGGAAGTTAAATATTCAAACAACCATTACAACGGATGTCGGGTTTCTGGAGGATAAATTCTTTGGCTTACAAGTTTGAGAATTTTGACTGCATTTCAGATATCCACACTACATGAAGTCGTTTAGCAGAAAAGTTATTTGACGGTAATAATGCAAATTTTGATCATTTATAACGACTAAATGGTTGGTGTATTTTCCAGTTCAACAGAAAGTGATAATCATGAATCATTAGCTGGAAAGCCAACTTTGCCAACGTAGCTAATGGTCCGTTTGTGTTGTTTATTAATGAGGGGGAGGGGAAGGGATATTTGGGTATTGCATACATCTGCTAAAATGGGCCAATAATTGCTTCTTTTGCACGGATGATATTATTTCAGTTTTTATCCATTTAAATATGAACAACAGTTTTTTTAAAAAAAAGAGACGTGTTAAGAAATGCGTTTCTTAATTTATATCGTCTCCAATAAATCTTTGATTATTTCATTTGTTTTTTCTGATTAATTTAGTGAAACTATCTAGTTCAAATCAATCGTCGCTTGCAAAAATTACATGAGTCAATACTATCAAAATGCTGGGAGGTTTAAATAAAACTGGCTGATTTTTTAAATCAAGAATTAATATTTTTACCTTGTAGATTTTTTGTACCTATAATGTGACTTTACTTGACTCTTGTCAACTCTTCACTCATTAGATGAATTCCTCTTGAAAAATTTGAAAACGGTATAAAAGCAATTTTGGAAAAAGTTGACTCATATGCTTTCTGCAATCAATCATTCAACTAGAGAAATAATAATTTTGTTTTATGATAAAAACTAAAATAAAAACTAGATAAGATACATTTATTTCGTCTATTATTTTTTCCAAGAACGTTTATGCTGAATATATTTTACTTTTATACTGAGCACACTTATAATAATATTGAGATTGTTATCAAAACGTCTCAATGATGCAAACTTGATGCTATTCAGCTTTTCTCTTTCGATGATAAATAAAGACAGAAGAGTAATATTTCCTTCAAATGTGAAAGCTTGATAATTAGCCTCGACAATTTTCATTTGCTTTAATTGAGTCATTTTTTAAAGGGAGGCACGATCTTTGGCTCTGTATAATCCATTAATGCACAAGTCGCATTTTTTCAATAATATTTTGTTTTCTATCAACACATGTCCTAAAATGGATTTAAATAAAGTCTAACTTATGCTATGACCATACTTTCTTTATTAAACATGAAAATTAAGGCACAACAAAATTGAAAATAATACAAGACAGCTTTTTTGTTCTTTTAGGATTATAGTTAAAGTATTCTTTTAGCACTTTTCCCCTAAATAAAATATCAAAATAAATAAAAAAGATCTTAGGAGAATTATCAGGATGCATTTTTAAAGGTAATTATCTTTTTAATATAGTGCCCCTCAAAAGACTAGGGAGATAATGGGAACACTCAAGTGGGCGATAATGTTCAACTCAAGTGGGCGATATTTAGAACAACCTAACCCTCGAACATCTTCCGGAATAGAATCGTAAACCAAAAAACTACACGCTACCAGAAACTATACGAAAATGTAGGCAATTATAGTCACTATCACTGCGTCAAATGGTATAACATGATGACTTGAACTTTGCTGATTATACTAAAAGTATTGAAACATGATTATTTATTCACCTAACACGAAAATCAGCAAAAATTCCAAGAAAAAGTAAAAACAACACAGACTCAAATGGTTTCCTGAAACAACTACTGAAGGTGGTAGCTTTGTAGCTCCGGTAGTGTCAACTATACGCCACTACAAGTGAAGAACAAATCGTTGTAGGTGACATTAGGAACATGGGAGATATTTGGACACACTATCTTAAATCAATTGATAAATAATTGAACAGACTTATCTTTTTTTTGCTTCACATTGCAAAAAACTACTTTCGAGCCCGACTTAAAAATAAAAAGGCTACATTATCAACCGAGCACTTGATTTGTGCCGCCGTCGACTAATGTTAAAGAAACGAGTGCTTAAAAATACTTTTTTGTAAAATTTATGTTGAAAATATAATTCCTTGAGCTTATGATGTATGCTTAGAAGTGTTCCTAAAATAGGACGCTGGGCAATAATGAGTTGATGCGGAAGTTGAAAAAATGTTTGGAAAGTCGCTTATTATGGAAGACATCAGTTCGATAAATTGTTGATATAAATTTCATTGTATCTGAATAACACATTTTGTTCACGCACTTCATTTTCAAAGACACTTTTTCATAAAGACTTTAAAATATAAAGGTGTATTATCTGCATAATTCAGAAGTAAAAATTAGTTTAAGTGGTTGAAAATTTTTATTTGCACAAAAAGCACTCGCAACGAAGTTTACTTCGGTTTTCGTTGACTTTGGTTATCGTTGGTTTCGGTTTTCGTCGGTTCCTTCGGATTCGTCGGCGCGCCCACGTGACCTCGCTGCTAATTTTTCGAAAACAGGCTGCGAAGGTGCGAATTTAGACAAGACTGGGGACGAGAAATTTGCTTCCGAATCCAAAGATTACTTAAAGACTAAAGGATTCATTCCCCAACAAGACTTCGACTATGATGAAACCGGCCTATTTTTGGAAGAAAAAGCCGAAGAGGACCATCATTAACAAGGTGGAAAATGCAGTGTCAGGACTTTTGTTGTGTGGTGATTGTAAAGTGAACCCCTTACTGGTGTGCCATCAGAAACTCCTAAAGTGTTTCGCAGTTTTATATCCATTTTTTTATATTAATTTCTTATTATTTTTAGCATTAAACACTATATCTATCCTCTGTGCCTATTTTGGAGTGTCTAGAACGAGTTAATTGGATTTACATTGATCCATATGAAAATAATTGCTTCGGTTTTGGTCGGTTTCGAATTTCACCGATTGTTTTCGCACGGATTATCAATTGTATTGCTTATGTAGACAATTAACAGAACAGGTGCAAGGCCGCTAAAAGAACGTGGGTTAAATATCTACCACAATCTGAAATTTAAAATTACATTATTACAGGATCCATGAATATAAAATGATGCAAGATTCAATTGAAATCTTATTCCCGGCGAACATGCTGGCCGCCAAAGGCGGCTACTATGAAAATAATTACCTCGTTTTTCGTCGGTTTCGAATTTCATTGATTATTTCAGCACGGATTATCGACGAAAACCGAGGTATCACTGCATATGTTTTAATGTTAACGGACATGTGAATTACTGAAAAATGTTCACGATCAATAGACTCTAAAGTTTTGATACATTTAGTTTGCTTCAAAATATCAACTTGAATTCAAATTACACAAATGCTTCCACTCTTAAACCGTAAAACTGTGATCACGCAGTTGGACTGCAATTGCAAAATACATCCACAGCTCTGACAAACAAAATTTGATAACGAACATTG
>BGPR01012308.1:7589-39608 GCA_013235015.1 Araneus ventricosus
TGACAGGCCCTATACTGCTCGCAAAACTCAAGAATTGCTGTAAACTTTCAAGTGGGAAGTCTGGAGCCACCCCCCATTCAGAGCAGATATGGCACCCAATGAATATTTCCTTTTCCCGAAATTCAAGAAGCACTTATCTAAAACAAGGTGCTCTTCGGACAGTGATGTGAAAACAGCTGCCGAGAGCTGACTCAATAGGCAAAGACGTGATTTCTACAAAGCCAGGTTTAAAAGAATTGGTCATGCGTTGCGATAAATGCCTAAATAGATTTGGTCATTACATGGAAAAGTGATCAGCAAGTATGATTCTTAATTTCCCTTCGTAATTTGTCTATTGTTAATAAATAATTTTTTATTAACCCTTGTAAACTTTTTTGGATCCATCCTCGTATACATATTACTTTATTGCGGAAATATTTCTCAATTTTTTTTTTTTTTACGAAATGATTCATAAATTATAAGTACAAAAAGATTTTTCATTGTCCATGTATCTTAATATACATTTATACATTTCTTTCCTGCTTTGTTAGGCAATGTTTTGGGGCATCTTATTATTTTAGGAACCTGGACATAAAACTTTCAATCTCTTTGGTCTTTGTTAAATCCCTTTCAATGACTCACATCCACACAACTCAGAAGAGAGCGAGATACAGCCCATTTCTCAATACAGTATATTTGACCAATAAGAGGGTAATTTTTCAACTCAAATTTCGAAAATTAAAGTCTGAAAAACCATTGTAATGCTGTTTATGCTAATGTGTTTTTGGGGTTTTGATGTAAATTTTCCTTTTCTATCCTTTTATGGATTTGAACTTTATTCTTGAAAGTGTCATTCAGGGTGTCCAGCGGATAAGACCCTGATTTCAAAATTAAATATCTCAGAAACAAATATCAATAGAAGAATGCGGTATTTATTAGCTAAGCTGTAAAAATGTTATACAGAAATTTCGAAAATTTAGTTACAAAAACCGTTAACAGATGGCGCTGTAATCGCTACACTATAAATTGCCTACAAATTGTGCTTCCAAGTCCAGAGCGATCAGTTCGAACGCTGAATCGTGAAAGGAAGTTAGTGTAGAGGTTGAAATCATGTATTCCATTGAACAACGTGTTTATCTGGTACTGGAATATCACAGATTAAAACGCAGTCCTACGGCAGCAAGGCACAGTTTTCAAAAACAATTTAATGTTCCAAAAGGACCCGATACAAAAACCATTCGCAAGCTCTTCGCCAAATTCGAACGGACAGGTAGCGTGGGTGACAATCGAGTGGGAAATGTTGGACCCAGGCAAACTGCAGTCACTTCTGAAAATGTAGCCAAAGTTTCTGCATTTTTTCAGCAAAACCCAAGGAATACTGTCCGAAGAATTGCATCAGAGACTGGTTTGAAGCGTTCAAGTACGAAAAAAATATTGAGAAACAGCCTACGGATGTTTCCATACAAAATCCAAAGTCATCAGGCCATACCCATAAAAGTTGTGGGACAAAGGTTTGACTTCGCGAACGAGATTCTCACAATGATTGATAATGAATGATTTGATGTTGGCTGCATCTGGTTCACCGATGAAGCACATTTTCACTTGAATGGATTCGTGAATAGACAAAACTGGAGATTTTGGGGTTCCGAAAATCCTCATTTGTGTGAAGAGAAACCACTGCATTCGCCTAAAGTTAGTGCTTGGGTTGCGGTATGCAGCAGAGGCATTATCGGCCCTTTATTCATGCGAGAAACGATCTCTAGTGAATGTTACATTACAATCTTGGAACAATTTGTCAGCACACAGCCAGCGTTGGTGGATCGACTGAGAATCGCGTAGTTCATGTAAGATGGGGCTCGACCACATCGTACACAAAAAGTGTTTCGCTTTCTTGATGAATACTTCGGGAATAGAGTAATTCCGTTGTATTATCCCAAATTTACTGGCACAGGAATGAATTGGCCTCCATATTCGCCCGATCTGACTCCTTGTGACTACTTTCTGTGGGGCGCATTGAAAGACACTGTCTACGGGAACCATCCCTCTACGCTGGATGAGCTAGAATCGGCGATTTGTGTGGCATGCAATTCCATTTCCGTTGAGACATTGAAGGATGTGATGTCAAATTTCATTCTTCGTTTACTCCCTCATTTTTTCGAACTGTGAACATTTTGAAAACATTGTGTTCTGATTGCAAAGACTGCTTGCAGAGAACAAGTTTTTCGGCGCACAGCGCCATCTGTTAACGGTTTTTTGTAACTAAATTTTCGAAATTTCTGTATAACATTTTTACAGATTAGCTAATAAACATACCGTTTACCGCATTCTTCTATTGATATTTGTTTCTGAGATATTTAATTTTGAAATCAGGGTCTTATTCGCTGGACACCCTGTGAATTAAAATACTTCTGAGTTTATTAAAAGCCACAAGATATACTTTTTTTTCCCAAAATATAATAGAAAATTCAAAGTATAAGCTAATGCACATAAAAAGTGTCATTGATTTCAACGCTGAAAAAAAGTGAAAGTGTTCATATTTTACTATTTTCAATTAATTGCTAGTCTCTGAAAAAACGACGATTCCTCTTCGTTTAGTTAGCAAAACCGAAACAATAAAATTCCACAGACAAAATAAGAAATGGAACAATAGAAGCTTCGAAAAGATGGAAGAAAAGAAAAATTATTTCTGAGACGTTCGTCGAACGAATGCTATCTTAATTACCATGTCTTTAAAAAATATTACTTGTTTTTTTTTTACCAAGCAATATTTTTGCTTCGGTGCTCTAGAGAAGTTCTCCAATCACAAAACGAAAAAGATCTAATTAATTTTACTAAACAGTATAGATGGCTACTAACTGCTTTCTTCATTGAAATGAATGAAAGACTAGACAGCAAGCTCTTTTTTTCTCAATGCATTAAACTATCAAAGACTAATTAAAGAAACATTCCTCAAAATGAAGTCGTAAATTCTCCGTTCAAATATATCCTGATTAGTAGAAACTAATAAAGACTAATAACAATGAATTATATGCAGAATTTCTAGATATATAAATAAAATAATACTGATATTTTTGATAAAAGAAATGCCTTTAATTTTAAAATAAATAGATTTCCTTTTTGGGATTGTAATCTCAGCAAATCTATCTACAAAAATTTAATTACAAATTATAAAAATAGAAGTAATAGATTAGTTACAGGTAATAAAAATAGGATCAGTAACATTAAACAATTTATTAATAGTGCTTTTTTGTATGGTATTCCTAAAAAATTATATGTTTATATAGATAAGAAATATTTAAGTTACTTAGAATAATTTTCTATCATATTAATTGATGTATTTCTAGGCTTTTCATTTTTATATATCTTCCTAAACATAGATGACGCCAATGTTTTAAATAATATTAAATTTCTTTTAAAAAGCTGTATTATTTTAAAATGTTAGATTTTTATAGTTTTAAATTTGGTTTTGTTAATTAATTTCCAGAATATTAACTTATAATTAGATATTTAATTATGGTATTAGTTGTTTTAGAAATTAAAATAATATTCTAGTCTTCTGCGGTCAGTACTTGTTGCTTAGGTTGTGAAATGACAGGAAACATGGATTACTTAACAGATTTGTTTATAAAATGGTAAAATTTGTTTTCTTAAATTTCGAATTCTTTGTTTACGCGCAATTATTTCATAATCTGCAATATATTTAAATGTTTATTTTAGATACATGTCGTTATAGATTCACATTATAAATTCTCACTTGGATTTCTTCCCCAAAAAGTGTTGCAAATTCCTTGATGTGCATGAAGGATGTTTTCATCAGGATGTGGCTGTAATAGGACAACGATACCAGGGACAGTTGTGCTCTTCCATGCTGGCAGGCTACTGTAGGGCATTCTTAAAGGAGACCCCTCGCGTGAAATACAGCCGAAATTAAACGTAAATTATAATAAACTGTCCATTGTTAAACTACTTTTTTTTGCATGAAATGTTTTTTGTGGACATTGTATCAGTTTCTTTTGCATGGATGTATTAATACGTTTGGTCTGAATTATTTTATTTTCATGAAATGTAAATATCTGAATTCTAAATTTAAAAGAAATGTAAAAAAGTATTACAACATTTAATTGCAACATCATTGACATTTGTTTCTTATTGTATGTATTTACAAAGATGAGTAGACCCAACCTATAGATCAATAACAGTTTTAAGGCATACATGCAGTCTATATATTACATAAAAATCATAGCCAATTCAGCTTTCTTATGGTCATATTCGTGTTCAGAATATTGAAATAATTTAGAATTAGATATTTTTTTATATCGGTGGTATCAACTTCATCGATTTTTGTTGCTCATCGTTTTCTAAACTTTTTACAGTTAATGCTGCATGCGAAACAACATATATAAAATGTATGCGCCTGAAAAATATGATGATTCTCGATGTAGCAGATCACTACGAATATAAAACCAAACCGAAAACAAACCAAAATGAGAAATTTAAATTGATAGATATTATAATACTTACTTATCTCATATGCCTATTGCTTCATATCATGCATATATTATTTAGTGTTTACCCTTTTCTCATTAATTTTAGTCTTTTTTCATAAGTAATTAATTAAACATGTATAGATTTTTTCATAAACACTCTAGTTCAAACCCAAAAGACATTATTCTTCTAAATTCCACCAATATTCCACTAGTTGCGTACTCTAACAGAAAGAAGAAAAAATCCCTTGAATAATCTTCATTTCCTTCTCGAAATTAGAGAAACAACCAACCAAAATTTAGTATGACAAAAGACATGCCGGAATACGATCCATTGCCAAAATATGTCTGTTTTCTCTAAACACATCTATGTATGGTACAGAAAGGAAATAATACATCTTGTTCACTATTTGCAATGGAAGAAACAAAAGTCACATGAATAGCTAGACCAAAAGAATCTATGAGGAACTGGATGGACATTTTGAAAAATGAACTTTTTCGTGATTGTTTATGTCCCAAAACAGAATCCTGCTTCTGGATGTGCTATTCAAATTGTCTTTTGTGTGCCACAGAGTTCCCTTAACGTACTGCCTGATAGAAGGTCATCCTCTGCCTTTTAATCTTACCTAATAGAAGTGATATGTCATTCACGGTATACGAGATTGACTTCGCTCTTTACTTACAGATAGAGGGATGTGTTTATGTTTCGCTTCTTTAGTCTATCTTAAATGGATTCTGATGAATGAAATAGCAAAGATATATTGCATCGGCGGAGGCGGTATGCTAATGTAATCGGTTCGGTGGAGAATTTGAAATTTGGTTTGAACTTTAAGTTGAAAGATAAATGTTTTTGGCGCCTGTCTCAACTTATTATCCTAAAGCCTACTTAGAAATTGGCTTGAAGTGATTAGTTTTAGAACACAGTATAAATCACCTTATTTTTAAATTTAAACAAATGTTGATTAAATCCGCTAGAGTTTTCCCAGTACAGTAAAACTTCGATTAACCGTCACTCGTTTAAACGTCGTATTCTGTTATTCGTCATCGTCTAAATATATCTAATCCGTCATTTCTGTACATTACTACTCTTATATTGAAGTATTTATTGATCATTTTGTAAAATTAAACACAACATGTATATAGTATTCACTTTTAAAGGATTTTATTTTCATTTTTGTACAAAACCAGTTTCATTTTGCAGCAAACTAGCAAATCACGTTAATGTACACTTGTATTAACAGACTTCTGTTATCCGTTTATTCGGTTATCCGTCACAGCCGTCGTCCTGACGATGACGGTTAATCGTAGTTTTACTGCACTTCTTTAAGTGGTTGGGTAAATCTGAGTAGACTGTACAAAACGAAGTATCTTCGGTTATCCGTCACAGCCCTGATCCGGACAATGACGGTTAATCGAAGTTTCATTGTACTTCTAGAAGTGCTAGAGGTAAAGATGTAGTAGACTGTACGAAATGAATTTGGAACCTAATTTAACCGAACATCCACCACACATACGTTCCAAGTTCAAATTATAAATCCGTAGTTGCTGGTTAGACACTTTCATGTTAGTGTGGAAGCTTGGGAGAGTCATATTTACAGCTGATGTGTTATTCTTGTTATCTGACAGCAGTTCTAAATTTTGAGATTGCTTTTTAACAACTCTTGTTTAGCTTCAAAACAAGGCATAACAGACCAATCAACATTGCTTAGAAATATCTCTATTGCCATTAGGTCAGCTTAGAAATAATTTTTTATTGATTCTAAAGTTATAGTTTAAAATAAAATGGCCAGGTGTCTTTTTAAGCATCCAGATATAACTATAACTGTCATCGAGGATAAGGTCAGGTGTCCGAATTCGGCACTTAACTAAATTAATTTTTACTCGTTGTGTGTTTTGGTTAAATTATTGAACGTTTATTAATGTTTTAATTGTTGAAATTTTCTATGGCTGGAGCTTGTATGTGTCACAGAAATACAGATAAATTTCCCTCAAAAACCAAATAGAAAGAATCCTTGTATTACAAAAAAGTGTATAAAGAAGAATGGCTCACTTCTAAAATTATGTTTCAGAGTTTTTAATCTTTCCCTTATCGTTTTCGCTACCTAAAATAAAAAGCGTATAAAAGTAGTAGAGAGGAAAATTGCGAACAATAAACTGAGAATATTGTCGATTTGGCGATATTTCAACAAACTTTGCGACAAAATAAAAGCATAAAAATTTTATTTTCATAACACTGTCTTAACACAAAATGATTTTTCGCACTATTTCATGAAGATGCTCTTTAAGAATTTTCTCAGCTTAAAATATCATGATAAAAGTTAACTGACTAAAAAAATCTTGCTTTTTATTTTCTGAGGAACCAGCCGTGTGCTGATAATAAGATTTTTGCGTTTTCTCCTATCCCTTGTCGTATTCGATAAGAATTCAAGCACTATAACTACGTATATTTATGTGGGATTTTTTATACATTGGATACATATTTACATCACAGTTTTCTCTTGTTCTCTTCTCATTAAAATTGTCTTTGTCTGTTTTTAATTGTATTTCTGATTCTTCAATTTGGCTATACTTCAAATCCCCGTATCTACCTGCATAAAATTAGAATATTCTCTCTTTTAAGAAAGGAAGAATATTCCCTCTTGTAATAAAGGAATAATATTCCCTCTTTTAATAAAGGAAGAATATTCCCTCTTTTAAGAAAGGAACAATATTCCCTCTTTTAAGAAAGGAAGAATATTCCCTCTTTTAAGAAAGGAAGAATATTCCTTCTTATAAGAAAGGAAGAATATGACCTCTTTTATCATTGATTGTATTACTAAGTAAATGAATTTTAATCCAAAAAGCACAAATAAAAAGCTTTTCGGCATTTATTATCTTTCAAATTTCTAAACAAAGAATGCCGAAGTAGAAATCGCTTTCTATTACCGCATGATTTCTAACACATCGCATTGCCTACACAGAAAAACTTCCCAACCTTCCTCATGCAGAAAATCTCCTGATATTTCCAGAACGTAAAACGGCATCACAGGGCTTTTATGCAAAACTTAACTTGAAACTTAAACTTGACTTGAAAAATTAAAGCAAGAAAAAACATAAATTCGATGCGTTGTACTTAAAAAGCAAACAGAATTTTTTTTCAAAAAATAGCTATAGAGTTAACCTAGCACCCTATCTGTAACCTAAAAAAGAAAGTCAATATTTTCTTTGTTGAAAAAAATTATCATTATTATCATCATTTACCAAAATGGCGAACGATAACAGTCTGAAAATAGAAGCCGGCATCAAAGACCGCCGTGTTTGAATACCAATCAAACAAGAAAGAGATGGAGTCAAGATTTCAGTCCCTTTTTTATTTGTTTCTCAAAGAATTTATATTCATAACAAGAACCCAATTTTCTTTAACCCTTTCTAAGGCCGTGGGAATATACTTCCGCCCAAATTCATCAATTTTCAAATGCATATTTTAAGGTTGGCGTAAGTTCTCGCCAAATTTTTCGATGCAACAAAAACCTTGATGTTCCAGTTTCTTATCTCAAACCATAACAAAGTGTCTTGACTTGGTAATTAATTATTAATTAATAAAATTAATTAGCAAAATATAATGCCATCCAATAAGCTAAATGTATTTCTTTTCTTAAATTAATCTCAATACATTTAAGCAATTTTATTATACCACTTCTAGAAAAAATGTCTTTGTAAAGAGTGAACCTTTTTTTGTCTAAATAGTACCTACTATTTTTTGTAAACAGCGGTCGGGTTGATTTCCTTAAATCTTGTGAAAGCTTAATAGTATTTTTCTGTGAAGAATGAGAATGAAAATAATATGTATGTTTGTATGCAATTGGCTTTCCGTTTTGAGGGGGAATTTTCAAGTATATTGAGGAAAAATCTAATCTTCCGTAGTAGAATTTTGTAGGAGTTGGATTTTATCATCTTACCTTGATAGTGAATATGAATACAACAGGGTGCATATAAATTAGTAGCAACATTTCCACATTTTTGTTTCATGACAAATAATAATAACTCACTTATAGAATGAAAAAGAATATGTTACTCTTTCTTTTTCTGTATGTGCTCTTTATGAGACCTATTTGTCACGAAAACCCTATATAACCGATAGGCCATTACGTCCTTTCATCAACATATCTGAAGTATTAAAATTCACAGCTACATCAAATCTTCTTTTTCTCTTACGCAAATGTCCATTGATTTCAAAATGAATATAACATTGATGATTGTTCATCTCTTGAAGAAGCATAGTTGAATTTTACATTGCAAGAAAGTATGTAGAACTGTTACTACAGGTTTCCATTTAACTGTGACCATACCAAGCTTACTATTTCAGTGTCGCCATCTTGTTTCTCAGGGAATCAAGAGTAAAATAATAAAGCAAAGCATTAATTGAAGGAAAGCAGTGGTACTTGCACATTTATTCCAGCCACAAATGGACACTGACCATCTTATCCGAAAAATATTATAACAAATTAATCTCGATGTTATGTTACATACAACCTTTAAATCATCAAGAAAAGTAATTTAAAAAAGAATCGACCTACTTTTAGGCAATGTCGATTTCAAACTTCATACAAAAATTTTGATAAAAATAACAAAAATTGAATCTTCGACATTATTTTATGCATATCCTGTAGTAAATATTCAAGAATGAATGTATCAACTAAAACTAGCACCGAAGAAAATGCAAATAAAAGAAATAGCTTGCTAATTTCTTTGAAACGTTTTTAAAACATTGATTTAATTCTACAAATAAACAACAAGATTATAAATAAGTGAATTTAACTAGAAATTTAATTTGAAATCAATGTAAATCGAATGTTTATTTTGAGATTTTTTTTTTATTTTTTGATCATAACTTTTTTTAAAGTTTTATTTGTTTACCACTCCCATTATTTACGATTTTAATTTTAGGATTTCTATATTGAAGTACGAGTCAAAAACCCTTATATTGATAAAATAATTTCCCTTACATTAGTATAACATCTCAAAATGCTTTGTTTTGTATTCTTTATCATACGATATTTCTGACTGCTGAGAACACAAGCATGAAATCGGTGAAAAATTTTAATCTCTTTCCAAGCAAGCAAATGAAAATTGAAAATAAAGAAGAATAAAAATAAAAAAAAAATTACGCTAAAGCTTTTGTTTAATTTATGCACTAAATTTTCCGAAGTGAATAAAATCACAAAAATAGAGAAAAATTAAAATATAAAAGAGAAACGTTAAATATTTTGAATAATTGAATTCCTCGAGAGCATCAAATTTTCAAAAATGAATAAAGTTCATGTTCATAATGAAATAAACAAAAGTAAGAACCATTCCAATGATTTTTATATCACATCCTCAGAACTCTATTTGAAACTATTTCTCACCCGGACGCACATTAAACCGTATTTTATTCCGGCCATAATTCCCCAGGGAGGAAATCAGATACTTAAAGCAGAGAAAATCCTGGCGACTTAATCTTTTGTCACACAGTTGAAAATATCTCTGAGGGTATAACAGCAAAACGACTTTCTCTTCATTCGAATTCTATGTATTTTCCCCTTTTTAAAATGGCGGTGTCAACATATTTCAGAATCCGGAGACACAACGAAAAAATATAAAACACTAGTATTCACAAGAATTGGAAACAGAGACAAAAGAAAAACTATTTTTCTGTCTGCGTTCATGGTTTTCTTATGGGAGTAATGCACCCAATCAAAATTGGAAAGAAATACATTTTTTCCCCTTATTGATCAATTCTAAATTCACTTTTTATATGTTACCAATTTTCCGCATTGCAATCTTTACATAGATGAAAATATTAAAATAGAAAAATATGGAATCTACTTGGTTGACTTTCGCGAAATATCTACTGATTTTCTATGAGATAGGAATTTTTGTAAACAAATATAAGAAATGTAAAGACTGTTATTGCAGATGTTAGTTATAGGAAACTTTGGTAAAATTTTTTCGTATAATATTTTAATAAATTTTTAAATATCACATATTTACAACAATATATTTTACAACAATGATTTTTAGCATGCATTTAAACACACCGTGTTGGAACTATATTAAATACATATTATGTTTGCGATTGTTGCTATATAATTAAGAGTAAATTTTTAACCCTCTGCGAATAGGTACAACGTATAGAGTGCGCCAGAGCGTATGTACGATACGTACAAATAAAATCTATAGAAGATTTGAGAGCTCGCCACCCCTCTAACCCCGTATTAATATCCTCTCACTTTCTCCGATAGAATCCACTGCCAATGAATCAGTTTGATCTGATCGCTCTTGAAAGTGCATAAAACGCTCTCCATAATCCAACTTGGCTATCACAAAATGGCGGGAAATTATCCCTACAGACAAATATTCGGCTGTTTCGGAAGAATCAAGCAAGAAAATACCATCTGAGGACGAAACTGATGCTTTAGATCTCGATGGAGAAGTGACTGAGTACAGCGACCATGAAACTGATTCAGAGACTGGCGTGGAGGATAATCCAGTTCACGAAGAATATAGCGGCTCAAACTCGAACAAAAATGTGTGTTTCATCCATCCA
The DNA here is from genome assembly GCA_013235015.1 of Araneus ventricosus. Taxonomy (NCBI): domain Eukaryota; kingdom Metazoa; phylum Arthropoda; class Arachnida; order Araneae; family Araneidae; genus Araneus; species Araneus ventricosus. The sequence goes on from BGPR01012308.1 coordinate 18,621, forward strand.
TTCAACCTCTAATCTTATTATACCATAAAAAATAAAGTTGTTTAGAATTAAATAAGAGTAGAGTTGAAAAAAACAGGATGGCGCATAAAGTGAGCCAACCTGATCTGGATACTCTTAAAAAAGTCACATGTCCACAAAAGCTTAAAAATAATATAAAAAGAGACGAATCAAGCCTAAAACGTTATCATGCTACGATGTTTCGAACTAAAAGTTCAAATCTCTTCTGATTTTGTTTACATAATATTGCATAACATGAAGTAGCAAATTCACTTTTTGGCATTTGAGACCTTATATGCAACTATTTTGTCCCACTCACATGTTATTTCCCACCTTTTTCTATTAATTGTGAATAACTTTATAAGTTATTAATGATAATATTTACATTATTGCACATTTAATTTCATGGTGATAAGTTTCTAGTAGAAAAATTCAAATTAAGCAATAAGTATTTAAGTACTTTTTATCTTATATTACTAGCATTCATTTACATGAAATAACATAAATTTATCGAAAAATGAAAACTATACTTTGTTGAATTAATCTTTTTCTATTTTTATTGCTTGGTACAAAAAATCTTTTTCTATTTTTATTGCTCGGTACATAAAATCATTTTCATATAATTGTTGCGGCAAAAATGTGGAATACTGTTTTATTTGCTTTTTATAATCGTTTTATAAAGTTATGGTTATAAAACTGAATGAATTTTATTTATCAACAAACCACTTTATAAAACTTACCTCGACCATAACCAGAATGTTTTCCCGAATAAATGTTTTCAGAGCGTTTCTATTCATTGAATTTATTTCGACAATGTAATAATTCTTGAAAGAAGTAAGCAATAGTTAGAATGCCTGATTTCAGGTACAGTTCTTATCATTTTAAACATGGTGCAAAGAACTACGAGCATGTTTTTTTTATTTATTTACTGCAACGGGTTAAACCATTTTATCAATATAGATATATATTCTAAATTGAACTGAATCTTTAAGAATATAGAAATTAAAAGAAAGAAGCCTTGAAAACATAAATAAAATATTGGGTTGCATTTTTCATTTAAACCTACTCGTCCACCTCGATAACGATCTTTATTAAAATTTACTTATAAATTCGAAAGAATGCTATTGTCACTTGATATTTTTTCTAAACCATGGATTTTCTTCATTTACTGATTCTCGATTAAAATGAATTCTTATCGAAATGTTATTAATAACACACACCTGCGATTATTGTTTTTAACGGAGCGCACAATCTCCGAGCCTAATTAATATTACCGGTGATCCTGACTTAAACACTTGGTGTAAACCTGATTAAATAATTTCCCTGGAAGGTAAAAATAAAAATTAAAAGCTGAAAGGAATCTTTTGTTATTTATATCCAATTAAATGCCTCATTCATTCATCCTTTCGCTCCCTCTCGCATACAACTGTTATTAATAACAGCAAATAGAATATTAAAAAAATAGAATTCATAATTTATTTCTGTGATTTGTACGAATACAATGATTCATAATTGATAACAGAATGACCTCTTTGTAATGTGAAATTTAGATAATCTGCTAGTAACTATTATTATCACTTTTAAAGAGGTGGAACACAACTTTCTTCAAATAAACTTACATGAGATGGATGAAGAGGAAAGATTTAAAAAATACAGGGTGTCCATTCTAAATGTGACCCAATAAATAATTTCTAAACCCTTAGAGATAGATATAAACTTCCAACTGAAAAATGCTTTAAATGATGTTAAGGATTAAATTTTATGCTGTTTGAGTCAATAAATATACTGCTAAAAAAATCACGAAATTTAGTTTTTTATACAGTCCCAAGATCTTGTTAGTCAAATTTAGTAATATTCTTGATACACTAACGTTTTGAAGAAAAAAGTTCCAATCTTCTGCGACTAAAACTGACCGAGTTATGGAGCTTGGAATTCCATAACTTTACACCAATCAGTGGCCGCGTCGAGAAACTGCTGCGCTTTGTTTAAAGGATCTACCTCGAGACTTGCGTTGAAATGGTCTTAAATCGTTTAAAATAGTGGTATTCAAAGCTTCAGAAATCGACCAGTTTTAGTCGCAGAAGAATATAACTTTTTTTTTATTGAAAACATTGCGACTGTCAAATTTCAGTGCTCTATTATTCATTTAGTCATCTGGAATAAGACTTTAAGTTATGAATTTTATTATCAAGATTATAGTTATAGTTTAAATAGTTGTTTCAGTCTTTCTATGAATTTTGAGATATTTCCTGAGTTATTATTATAAACTAGAAAATCACCCGTCATGGTATAACGGGTGAAAATTGCCTCTTCATTCGAGATATTTCCGTCAATTTTGACGTGTTTAAATAGATATATATGCGAGAGAAATGTTTAACATTGATTGAAAACAAATAAAATAAACATATGTTTTATGACAGGAAATATATTTTTTATTTACATATTTCTTTATTCAAAAGATCATCGTGGCATCCAAAAAATCCTTCGTGGTATCCATCCGTGAAATACATCGTGCATCGTGGCGTTCAAACTATATCACGCGCATGGTATACCACTAATGTAATTTACTACTTACTACTTTCTATTAAAAAATGGAAATTAATTTGAAATATATGATTAATATCATTTAAAATGTCTCGGCAACTGATGATCATAGCCAGATAAATTTTATATCAATGGATAGCAAATTTTATCAAACTATTTTAGAGCTATTAAATTTTAACTTAGAACGACAATTACTCTTTTAAATTCAAAATTACTGAAATTTAGGTTCTCTAACAATGAAATACTGTTGTTTAACGTCTCGTAGTGCTATGGCGCGAATTTTATTGTTGGTGACGTCAGAGCGTTACCGAGAGATCTGTGCTATTATATTAGTAATGTGATATTCTTTGATTGTTAGAGAGTTATCTGATATAGCCATCGACAAAAGAGTACTATGATACAGTTCTTATAGGGAGTTTTATTCAATAATCACCAGTAAAACGTTTGATTCCTAAAGAATAATATCATAGTAGTTCAAAATATGAATATTTACTCTTAAAACAAAATGGTATATATGCTTCCTAAATAAAAGACAATGTGTCAGTTCTAATAGAAAATACCTTTCTTACCCGAAAATCCTGTGTTATGTATATAAAATTATTTTAATTACATTTCCATTTGAGTATAGACACCGATTGAGAATCCTATCTTGTCTCATTTAAGTTTATTTCGTTCCGTCATTCCATTGTAGTAAAGCTCACTTTAATGGCCTTATAGCATTAAAACGAGAAAAAGAAATGAGAAATAATTATAAAAACTTTACTACTGTCAATAAACTTTATGTGAACCGAGTAAAATTCTTCCGTCACTGAAAGTTGGCTTGCACTTAAATTAGACCAATGAAAGTATAAAAGTAGTAGTGGAATAAAGAGTTTTACTACCTTTAAATTAGTACTGTTTCCGAATTTGTTTCTTTCTTTCAGCGTTTATTCCCTTAGAAATTTCATGTTCAAATCTTAGTTTATTTTCAATGTAAGACTGGTTAATAACTAAAGATATGATAGATAAGATAGTTTAAAGGTAAGTAGATAAGATATCTAAAGTTTTAGATATAAAACATGAAACTATTAATAATTATTAGTTAACTGTATAAAGCTTAGTAACAAAGCTTTAAAATTTATTACTTCTTTCTAGGAAATTCACAAATATAATTTTTCAAAGATAAATAAAGAAAATAAAAGAAAAAAAAAAGGAATACTCCTGCCATCAGGTTTTGCACAAATAATATTTATTTCAAAAAATTATAATTCCCTGCATTTATTTTTCCTTCACACGAAATGTCTCTTGTTTCTATTTACAAAACTGATGTTACCTTCTGGAAAAGCTATATTTTAATTTAAAGTTTCTCTTAATGTAAAAAGAAATGTGTAACAGCTTTGGAAAAAGCAACAAGAGATTCTGGCACAGAATTTCTCTTCTTTCTCATTACAAATATTATTTTTGTGATAAAAAATCTTTTTTTACTGTAAAATGTTACTTCACTTATATTTTAGAATGGCACTCAATAATAAATCCCTATTTTAACCCTATCTTTCACGATTTCTCATTTTTTAATCGCAGTTGTGTAAGTAGAGGCACACGAGTGAAAAAATATAAGAAAGGCAACTTAAAAATTTAATTCTGAACTAAACTTTTAATGATACTTAATAATGAAAATCTACTTTCAACTTCTTCTTTGAATTTTTTTCTAACTCTGTCAATTAGGTAATGAGTAAATTCTTTTATGAATTATTATTAATTCATATAAAATGACTGTTAAAAAGGCAAAAATAAACTCCATGTCAAATATGCATTACTTCACAGTGTAGGGCTATTTTCCCCTGAAATATATTCGATCTATGAATTTAACATGTTCAAAAAGTATGATGTGTCATGTGAACCTCAAGTTCATATTCAAACTTGTCTTAGAATAATCAGAATTTAGCAATATTACTCTCAGTTTCTAGTCATCTCTAATATATCTTCTGATCCGTCCAATGGAGTAAAAATGTGACAGTTCGAAAAGGGGAAAATGAGAGGCCTTTATGCTTTTATCACACTTCTTCAGTCTTTATACATCGCATGCCTATCATCTTCGGGTTTTCTCGCACTCCTGGCCAGTCACTGAATCACCTGTATTAGGTTAGTTGGAACCCAAAGAGTTTGCTTTCTTATGATTGACATTTTATTTATCTACACGTCCTCTTTAACCGCAAAATTCTCATCTCTCTAAATTATACAAATTAAAAACAATTACTTCCCAAAAGTCAGTCCATAAATTTAATTTATGGGCGAAGGAAATCTTTTCGCAAAAATATTGGTGCCATACCTTAAAGAAAGTTCCGGAGGAAAGAAAACCATTTTATTAAAAAAAATGCCCAGAAAAGTTGAGCGAAAATTTCAGCTTATATATTTTTCTATTCTCCAAAACTTCTGATGTCTGAAATAAATAATAAAGAAGAATATTTTAAAATGTGTTGAAGATTTATTGAAGTATTCATACATGGCATTTTTATTCATTTTAAACTTATTCTTATTTTAATCTTTTTAAAACAAGTACAACAATTATGTTGCCATATTTCGAAGACACGATGCTCCATTTTGGCAAGAATAAATAAAAATATCTTTCAATTCACATTCTCCTTTTTTCTTAAATATCGATTATAAAATGGCATTCACTACTCATTTTTTCGGTTGAATACCTTTACAACAATTCAATGATTCGCAGCACACTTCTGTAGACTTGAATTCAAATTCTCCAATCGTATCTTCGTAACTGCAACATCAAATATCTTTAAGTGACGTCATTTTCTCTTTCTTTACTATTCCGAGTAAATTATGTAGCTTCATGATAATACGCTTACGCTTCTCATTCACCGTAAAGTAGCGTTCAGATTTCCAGAAAAACAGTGATGCATTTAGTTTACTGATACAATTTTTCTCTCGAGCAAATCTTGCGATCAGTATTTTGAATCACATGCAAAACAGTACTTTTTTCGGAATTGTATGTTTTACTTCCTTTTGGCGAGTTAGATAAATAAGAACATTTTGGATAACGTTGTGTGCGTGTATAAGAATTCAGATGAGATTGGAAAAGCTAGAATGTTTTCATCTTAATCTTTTATTTATTTTTATTTTCTTACAAATGTTTTTTTTCTACTTTAATTAAATTTCGTGTGTGTTTATTTTTCTCTTCGGTTAAATTATTCAACTTTCTTGTTCTTTTTATTTTGACTGATTTAAATATTGTTGTCCGCCAAACGATATTTTTTTTACTCAGTTCGTTCTCTATTTGAATTAGATCTTTATATAATTTAGATGTTTCGTTCTATATCTCAACTTTTTGAAAAATTAATTATAATCCTAAAATTTTGCAAAGTAACAAAAAAAATCAAGCTCTGATAAGCGAGTAATCTTATAACAAATTATAAACTAAGAAGTTTCTTGTGCGAGTTAATTTTCCTAAGAAAAAAAGATATTTCATAAAAGTTCCGATTCAAAACATTTTCCCAAAATTTTGGATTTTATTTTTTAAAAATACTAAAAAGATTCATTCTATGCTCAAGCAGTTTGCCAGCTCCCAATCACATAAAATATTTGTTATTTGGATGGAAAATATTTGGTTACTGATATTATCACTCAATACAGAATTCTCTTTATCATTAAAAGAAAGATTTATAAGGTTATGTAGATTTACACAGATATTAGCGCAAATAGGGCATCACTTAGAGATGAAAATTTATTACAATATTCAAAATGTACAGCAATAATATTTTAAATGTATTACTCTGATAAGTAGGGGGCTCGAAATTTTCAAGACTTCATAGAACTTCTTGATTTTTAAAGCCATCGACGTTAACTCCTAAACTAGTGAAACGTTAATTTACCCGCCATACGCGCAAAAAAGACCCAAAAAGTCAGAATGACACAGCAGCTGTAAGGACACCATTCGAATATAGTAGATAATTTCTGTACATTTAATTTTTGAGAAAAATCGTCAAATGACGCCAAAATTATCACAAATTCCTAACAAATGCTTCAGTTTCTGTTCTGTCATGGGTGAAGAACAAAGAAGTTTAGGGATAATTAGTTAAAAGAAAGGAAGTAAAGTTAAGGAATTAAAGCTAAAACATAGCATTTGAAGCATCATAATCTGAAATTAGCATTTTACTGTAATAAAAACAGTTTACAATTAATTTAACTGAAAACTAAATCAGAAAAAACACCTTTTAGAAAACCGATTCAACTAGATATTCACGTCGACATAAAATTTCTAAATAATGCGTTACAATCGCGTAATTTTCCCTTCAAAAATTTATTCACAAATTTCTCCATCTACAAAACTGACGAAGACAATATATATAATAATTCCGAAAATATTTCAATTTATCATGTCAGATAACAATTCCAGCGACTGTGAAAAAGACGACAAATTTTCTACTAAAGGGAAACCAATTCATTCAACAAAAGCGACATCACCTTCCTTGACCTCCTTCTCTTTTGTAATTTCCAAAGAGCCGACAAATGGAAGATCAGTCCTTTGTAATGCCATCCTATTGCTTTCAGTTCCTTTTCAATTTGAAAACCTCGTATTAACTTCTAATGGTAACATTTGGAATGTGGTAGTGGAGTATGTTTCCATTTTTAACTGTAGGCGGAAGCATCGAATTCTTGAGTTAAGGAAATTTGGGTCTGTGAACTGAATAATAATTTACCCTTTTCCTTTCTGAAATATCACCCAGTTGTTCGCAGTGAGAGAGTTTTAATCCTTTCCAAATCTATTTGGTGTGCAGTCCCATCTTATCTCTAACTTATTTGTTGATTCATTTTCTGTCAGCTTTTCTCATTTTTATTACCCTTCCATTTTCGTTTATCATCGAACCCCCAGACTGGAAAATTAAGCAAATAAGAATAAAAACGGAAATGCTAGTTTTCAAAATAATTTCAACTTGTTCTGCAACTCTGCAGTACATTTCAGTTGCTCTCTTAATTCTGCAACCATTTTAACTGCAGATGGAAACACTGAATTCTTGAATTGAGGAAATTTGGGACTATGAACTGAATAATATTTTACCCTTTTCTTTGCTGATGTTCAAGTTAGTTTCTTGACAATCCAATATTATCTAGAATTTAATACACTGCTAGTTTGATAAATTTAAAAAGATAGTTTTTTTTAAAAAAAAGTATAGGCTTTATATACATGTTTTCATACTGAAAAAAGGAATTGAATAAAATTTCCATGAAATAATGAATAATTAAAAATTGTCACTTATTATTCTGATTATTGATTATTCACTTTTATCTAGGCAAATCACAAAAATCCTTTGGAAATTTATCAAAGGTTATAGGCAAATGTGGCTAGATAATGATTTCTTTACTTGAATGACACATTTTTTCAGCATTTTCGAAAAAAGTATTTGATTATTTATTCTTTAAATTACTATGAAACTTAGTTTCTGTAATACCTACCGAATATTTTGATCCTTGATACTAAAATTTCAAGAACGTTCCGACATATTTTGTCAAAAGAATATTAACAAAATGAGTATAATTCACTTGTTTTTAAATGAATCTTCATTCATATAAAACCTATTATTAAATTATAAGAACAATTTTAATTTTAAACATTTTAATTAATAAAGTAACTGTCTTATTCTTTATTCTTTTATTCAATATTTTTAATTATTAAATTCATTTGCATATCCTCATTTCTAGTTAACGAAAGACTCATTCTACGCAAATTTTCATTAAAATTGAGAAGAATACTTTTGTTGCAACGAATTATCATATTATCTAATACACAAAATCCCCTCAAAAGACACAGCAGAGCTGTGTTAAGTAAATAAGTTTTCAAAATTGGTACTTGTGCAATATGACACTAAACTACCAAAATAATTTCCCAAATATTTCGGAATTAAATTTATAAAGCATTTGCATATCATATTGCTTTTTGACTGATAATTTTTTTCTCAGATTAGAAATGAGCGATTCGTGTAAATACATAACAATAACATAATAAATGTCGTCTAACAGAATTTTCTCTATGTCACTTTCAGAACTGGCTTCGAAATAAGATTATCGTAAAGCTTGCAAGCAGTTATTAAGCATTTTTTTCAATGAAAATTTCAAAAATATTTTTAAATTTAAGAGGTCGCATAACAATTATTAACAGTTTTTATACATTATTTTATTTTTCGGATGCGAATATGCATTTCTTAAGACATTAAATTTGTTTCTGATTCAATTCGAAAATAAGTTCATAAGTTTTAAAGCGACTTTATAAATTGTTTTCTATTCCTCAAAATTGAATTCAGATGAAATGAGGGTTATTTTTTGAATTGGAATCGACAGGAAAAAAGCAAAATCGCAACTAAAAAAATGTTGTCTGTTATACGAGAGAAACATTTCCTCTTTCAAGGGTTTCAAAAACTGTCATGACAGAAAATAAAGAATGTCACTGTCTATATTCATAATAAAAGAAAAGAAAGCGTTAGTAAATAGTAGGCTGCTAATCAATCTCATCATTAAATTCTACGTTGTTAAATAAATGACTAAAAATAAAATTTTACTTTTATAAACTTTTTTTCTTTATATGATATAGAAATTTGAATAACGTTATTTTAAATTTACCCATTTTTCTATTTTTCTGTCTCTATATTTTACTTAGCTCTTAAAATATTTAAACAATTTTTTTTCTAATTTAAAATATGTGTTATTTTGCTCCGAAGTCGAGATGAGAAGTTTTTAAACATTTTATTTCTTGTTCATCGCATTTAAAAGACAGCAATTTTTATTATGAAAAATTAAGACTATATTTTGATGAAGATATCATAATTAGCAAAATTCTACTGTAAATTCTTCAATAAAATAGACAATGCTTGAACTTTATGAAAAAATTTCAAAATACATGTAAGCGTTTGCTTTAAACTTGAAACTAACAGCCTTTTAAAGCATAGCAATTTATCCTTGCATATCATCCAGATAGATTGATTAATGACTTTATCATCAACTCCTTTTAAATGCTTATTGTTTATTACTTAAAAATTGATTACTAACTATTAATAAATGATATTTATGGTTTTACTCCAAAATGCAACAATTCAACAAAATTAGTACTTGTTTGAATTTTTTCCCCACAAACACAACAACTTTTGTACGAAAGCAAACTCCGCAAAAACACTTAGTACTTAAAAGATGTTAAAGTTAAAATTGTTTCTTTTTTAACATTTTTCATACCCCTGTTTATAAATTAGATGTAAAGATCAGAACATATTGGGAGTAACTTATCTAGTCAATGGTGGATTGTCTGACCATTAACAAAACAAAGGAAATGTCTTACAGAACTCTTGAGTCAGTTTCCAGTATAAGTCATTTAAACCTTCAGACAAAGACTGGAAATATTAGTTTGTTGTGGAGATGACCTAGAAAACGGGATATTATGCTCAGATATTGAAGAAAATACATTTAAGGAAATGTGTTATTTTGCTATATTATTATTTAATATCTGAATATCAAATCGTGAAATCCTATGAGAAGATTTAAATTCGTCATTTAATTATAATTTGTATAAATATTGTTTTCTTTATAAATAAAATATATTACTTAGCAAATTCCGTTTTTTTATTAACCTCTTATTAATGGTTTAAATGTTACCTCAAAATATATTTCACCATTATTTTGTTTTATTACCAAAACAAACATTTTGTAACAGCATTAAGAAGAATCTGAAGGGGATAGAGGATGCCTCAAAGATACCCCACTTCACCACTGACTCAGATCAGTAAAGTTGCAAAATGATACTCCAGGCAAGAAATTTATAAACAAACATTTATTTCGCAGTGCAAAAATGAAACTGTCGGTTAGAACATTAGAAAACATTTAAACCAAAATGAATTTGCAGAAAGACACATCTCGTATCAAAAAGTTACCATACACATAAGTATACTTGGGCGAGAAGAGGAACTCATTCAGTGAAGAGCCCAAAAAGGACCATCGGTACATCTGCATCTGAGTAGCTGATGATCAACAAGCCGCATGCAACTGCAGATGAAGGAAATCAGCCGAAAGGCCCAAACTCTGTTCCGGCAAGATGGCTATCATCATCTGTTGTACTACCTCAGAGGCTCATACATCACTCAGGTGGGTTGGCTTATGCTGCTTGCATTCTCGGTCTGGGTCTTGGTCTGACGTAAATGGAAAAGGCACTCCTATTTATACTTGGACGAATAGTGCGCGCGCAGAGCTGCACCTTTTTAACATCTTGCATGGAAGAATAAAATTTCTACCTGCCGCTTCATGGCAAAGTGAGAGATGAAAATGCAAAGGTTCGAGAGGCCTCCACAAATCTACATAATTTTGCTGAACAATTTAATGCATGTGGAACTTTTCTTAACCAAAAAATTTATATCTATCACCTTACACCAGGAATTAAACTTTTTATTTAAATTTTTGTTGCGTGGATGGGAAATCAGAGGTTCAGTCTTCTTCTGCCAGTCCGTTATTTGTATAATTTATTAGATTAATAAGGTGGCCTGGTTAATGGGTACTCCTCTTCAATGTTTTGTATCACAGTTATCTTTCGTTAAAATTTCTAAAATATTTTCCATTCACCACCAACAGAGCAATTGTCAACAATTCACGTCTATTATATGATTTTCGCATACAATTATGCACCTCTGAAGACTTTAGAGTTGCGAAAGTATGAAGAAAACATATTTAAAAAATATCTTTATTGAAAACAAAATTTAAAAAAATAAAATTCATTTACGTAAAAACATAACCTCACCGTCATTAAATTAAAAATGATTTTGACATTATTTTTTAATAATCAAAAATTTTTAGTAAATTTGCAAAATGAAACAAAAATTAGTGGAAGATGAGCCAAGAGGACTGATATGGGAAACTAATTTCCAAATTCTAAAAATCATCAAAATCGCTGAATTAGACTTTATAAAGAGTATTTTTTGGAAAAAAAATTTTGAATTTGGTTTATTTAACAACTAACAGATCTTATTTGTACAGTGCATGCGGACACAACAGCTCAAACTTCATAATAACATCAGATTTTGTTTAATATATTACATTATCATCCCATTTTGAAGCTAAAGGAGGGTTTCTGAGTATAACCTAGTATTTCTGTAATCTTATTCAGAAAACGAAATCCAACTTCAATTGGGATAGAAATCTCCTCTCTTTCAACACTTGATTAAAAAAATAGATTTAACGTTTATCAATCTTCGATGTAATCGGATCTGGAACCTTCGAAGCGAAAACTTCGTCGCAAAGCCGCCGTGGCCAAAGAGATGTATTAACACGTTGATTGCCTAGGCAAACGGCAGCTTTCCGATCCCAGAAGACAATCTGATTCAATCGAATTAAGTTTCTACAAGATAACTCGTAGTTGTCGTTGTGGACAAAAGTGCGAGTTATCTCGTAGTTGGCAGTCAACGTGTTAAAAAGTATACACTTAGCGTCAAAAGTTGTTTCTTTAAAAGATTAATAATTTTTTCTGTCTCTAATAAAGTAATATTAATGATATTGGAAAAATTGCACAGTTTTGCTATTTTGGATGATTACTTTCCGACCAAAAATATTTAGTTGGTGTCAAAAAGTTTTTAATACAAACTAGACAAGAAAACTATATGAAGGAAAAGTAGTTCCTTATAAGTCATATCTTATTTAAAATTTTTGCCTCTACATTTTTGGCAAGAGTTCAGTCAAACTTCAACTTTGAAGCGATTCATCTTAGAACATTTTTGTCTGAAGTCGAAAACACATAAATGCATTTACAAAGTGCCCTGAGCAGAAAAAATGTGCAGATATGTCTTAATGTTAAATGTAGTAAAATTTAAAATGTAATGCACAGCTTAAATCATTCTTGACACTTTTATTATATTTTACCCATTTTACAATCCATTTGCTATACTATAAATATCCAAATTGTGCTTATATGTGCGCTAGTCAAATAAATATTTTTTCTCTTTATTTCACATACACAAGTCATAAGTATTCTTTTCTCAGACAAGAGAATGGTAAACAGACAATCTTAGACATTTCCTAAGATCTTGGTCGACTCATCCATTAATGCTTAACGTCCCTTTTTTAGGAGTGATTTTAAAAATACATCATAAGCTCACAGGAATTAATATTTCAATACAAATTTTATATTAAAAAAAATGTATTATTAAATATTTGTGTAATAACTGTGTACTCCAGCCTTCAATAAATTCACTTTTTTCTCAAGCTAGTTTATTATTTCTGCTATATACGATTAAATAGGAGATATATACATATGTACAATTAGGATTCACTTTCAAGATTATTCATAATTACTAACTCAGAGTTCACCTCGAGAACACCTACAAAAAACGTGCACACTCTGTGCAGAGACCCAATCCCATTAATGGCGTCTACCTCCTCGCTCCCGCGCAACTGTTCTTCTACTCTTCACTTCACCTCCTTCGGCTGACAGCCGGAACAGTTACGTGGAGGTTAATGGCATAACCATTCGTTTCTTTTGTATTCAATACATGACAAACAATATTAAGCTTTCGATTGCTAATGAAACCTTTTTATTTTCGAAGTCAGAATCGAGAGAAATTTTTTATAATGCCAAGCAGAAAAGGGTAAGTTTGCTCAGTTATTTATCAATTAATTTATTTGCATTTAACAAATATATCAGTAAAAATAATTGTAAGAATATTTAAAATTTCATATAATTTTCGATTTTGATAAAGTTTTTTTGCATTTTTCATTATTCTCTCCTAAATAGGGACGCTAGGTATAGAGAGGCAATAAAACATAAATTTTTCAGGCAGGATTTTTAAAATGATTTTTCTAATAGATTTCACAACACGTAATATTAGTATACAAAATGTTATTGAAAAATTGCAACTTGGGCATTAATGGATTAATGGTAATCTGCTTTAAGAGATCTAATTTTTTTTAAGATACAATCACTTCCCTCATGTAATATTTTCAAATTCAGGCTTTAAATTTTTTCTAACATAACGTCATAAGCAGCATTTTGAAATTCTATGAACAATTAGAAGTTGTACCTGCGACACTGATCCGCTCATGTGTCTTTACTTCATGGATAAAGAAAAACCCATATATTTTTATTCTGTTTATATGCTAATAAATAAAATGCAATGCAATGCAGAATCGAATAACGAGTATTATACATGAGTGGGCATTCCCTCTCCAGACTTCCACACCACACCAACGGCGGACAGCCTATTTATTGGCCGAAAACAGATTCAAATGCGCCATGGTTGCATACATGGGGGATCTTGCATGGAATCATGTTTGGAACTCGCAATTCCTCAAGCACAGCCTCGGGATCATAGCCACCGTGTCCCGTGGCTAAAGTTTAAATATTATGTATAATATGAATGTTTGTAAGATTATGTACAATATATAATTCCTAGAATTTACTAAAGCTTTTCAATTTCCATTAAAAGTTAATTAAATCTTTCCAAAGTAAATCTTCCTAACTATATCAATAGAAAATCCACAAAATCGATTTCTTTTACACTCCCGACCTACAAAATTTTATCAAACACCACGTTTTAATGATTCCGCAGTCCCATAGTCATTCCCCAATTCTTTCACACATAGTAGTGGCGATCAAACTTGACTTGTTTTGTCTAGCAGTAAAGAGCCCTCCCTCTGCCTTGTGCCCCCTGTCAAAAGCGTACTCAGCATTCCCCTCCTTTTGTCGGGTCCGTTTGGAAATTTTCTTCCAGGGGGTGCCCTGGAGGTAATTTGGAATTCTCCAGGACTGCTGGCGTTCAGATGGCGGAAGAATCGCTGAAAGAGGAGGCTGTTTTGACAAGGCTTGCACTCAGATGAGCTGTGTTAAGGTTCATCGCGTTTGTTTTTCCTGGGACTTCCACTCCGAGAGAAATGTGTTTGGAAAATCCTGAGAATTCGTTAGATTTATTTTGGGAACGACTTGCGTTAAAAATAAGTGATAATTTATTCTATTAGATAAAGGATGTATTTGTTTCTTTTTCCCATTCGTGTGAATGCATGTTTTGTGATGCCAGAAGTATGAAAAGTGAACATTTCTAAAGGAACATTGTTTAAATTTTAAAAGTTCTCGCCATAAGATGAATCAATAATTTTTAAATTGAATTTGAAAGAATAAACTAAAGTTCTGGATAGATTTAATGTAACGTTAAGTTTTATTGAACAGTGGCTTAGTGAGGAGTGATCAAAAGGACTTGGAGATCGCCATGGAAGCATTATTTTTGTATTTAATTTATGTCTTTAAATGCAAAGTTAAAAATTAAGGAAACTCGGTCTCGGTTACCATTTACCATCTCTACGCAACTATCAAGTGACCAAGCTGAAAGATTAAACTTTTTCTTTGTATTTATTTATTTTTGTTCTCTATATATTTGTAATATAAACAAAACATTCTGCGACATGGTTAGTAAATTATCGATGACCATGTGTGAAGAAAACACTAACTCCGAGTTAAATAAAAAAAATATCAAACCATTGAACATTACTTCATTTCATTACTTCAGACATAATAAAATTAGATACGTTCAACTGCATTATAAACATTGTTGGAAAGCGATATTTAATTGCATAACAATAATACATGAAATATATAAGGTTTTTTAATTGGTTAGTTTAGACGATGAAAGCGAACCACTATCATACCATCATTGTCTTCCTATGGTTTTTAAGTGTATAGTGGAAGAAATTGTCTTGGTGTAGAGGTAGAGTCAACACATACAACCATAATGCATCGCAAACGAGTAAATTATAGGGAAATGCATACATAATACATCGAAACATATTTCTCAATTAAAACGTATTCACAACTGAAATAGGTATAAACTTGTTCCAAATATAAAACAGGGCTACTAATATTCATTAGTAAGAACTAATACGTATTTGGGAAAATTATAAAAAAATGAAAAGAGTAAAAAAATACTGATGTCTTCCTTGATCAAAATGGACTGAAAAGAAGAGTAGAAGAAAATTTAAAGACGTACCTATTAAATTCTATTAAAAATTTTCTTAAATTTTAGTTTAGTGTGAGAAATAAAAAACGTGATTACAAATTAATGAATAAATATTAAAGGGTATTCTTAGACTCATATGATCCACGTAAATAGATTATTTATTTTTGTTTTGAATTCTAAATAATATTTTGTTTGTATCGTGCCCAAATCTGATATTGTTAACCGTTCCTTTCTCATAATGCTTTAATAGTAATCTCCCTATTCCTTGTTTCCCACACTTAACACGCAATGGTTCCCCATCTTTGCTACGTTATTCAAAAACCTGTGCATTGATGTAAGATTTTTCATGTTGTTCGTCCTCATCTTCATTCACCATTTTTCTTTCATGCACACCGAGACAATCAAGACATTGTATATATTCCTTTATTTTGTTGTCAATTCTATGTGCAAACACCAGCTACGTAATTTCTTCATTTGCCATTCTTCTGTATGCAGTTTTTTTTTGCAACTCAATAAAGCCCACCTACATCTATACCAAACCGGATAGGAGCCACATGAGCCCTAGAGACGGCGGTGTGGTGTGGTGTTAAAAATGTCTTTGATTGATTCTCACTTGAAAACAGCGTTCAAGTGAGTAAAGTTTAGCAAAGTGTTCAAGTTCAGCAAAGTTTCGAATATCAGAATAACAGTATATTAATCACAATAGAATTCGTAAATTATTTCTGTGTTTTGTACTAATAACAGAAATTCTTAGTAGATAATAGACTATGAGATGTCCCCCTTTTGTAGTTCGAGACTTGAGCAATTTGTTTGAAGCTGAAGCTTTTTTGAAAGAAGTCTAATATAAATTTTTACGAATACATTCTAATATAAAATAATTACACGAGATTAATAAATGTAAAATTTGAAATATTGATATGTAAAAAACTTTTTCACCAAACTTAACTTTTCGTTTTTGTTCGAACGAATTGATTTTAAAATTTAGTGTTTGCTTACAATCAGAAAAAATGCAGTTTTTATGAAACTCAGCGATTTCTTGTCGTTTGAAGGAACTTTGTTTGACCAGATATCACAAATATTATCGCCAACTGCACATTCAGTTGGTCTTTTTAATGCTGAAACTTGTAAAATCTGCCATATTCAATGAATTGTTGTATGTTACTTAGATCGTATTATTGTCTGTTGCATCATTCAAAATTCAACCCTCAATGTGATTACATGTAACCTCACTCTGCTCGTGTCTGCTGAAATTTCCTTAACATAGAATGGAATTTCTTTTATGCATAAATAAAACAGAAAATTAATTTAAGGATTTATCTTGATAATTCATGGAACGCATTCAAAGGTGCGGCAATATAAAACTTCAGTAAAATCTTGAATTCTTCCATTGATTTATCAAACGCATATGTATATCAATTTGCTTCATTTAAAAATAAATTATAATCAATTATAAACTGGGATACGGTGCAAGTTTATTTTATTACTAAGATATTATTTTGAGCACTCCACAATATTCAATTTCTGAAATAAGTTTTCTAATCTTAAGGCAAATATAACTGCACTCGATTGTTTCCACAAAAAGTCATGGCGTGTACGGGAAAAACGACATAGGGAAAATCACGAATGTTGTTACTGATATGTTAACGGACAGCTAGGTGTCGAAAAGAGATTCTTTACAAAACAAAAATTTATTTTATGCAAAGATAATAATTTTCGTAGTATCTTTGATAAATTTTATTTATAAATGTTAAGCAACTTTAGAAAAATGAAACTACAAGTGACATCGGTTCTCTTATATCAATTTTTATAGTCTTTCAAGGCACACTTGCTAGATAAATTCTTTCTTGAACATAAATATGCCAACAAATCTTTAAATATATCCACATGAGTTTTTAATTGTCTCTCAAATATCAATAAATTACAATTGATTGATGAATTTATAAAATAACCATGAAACGTATACACAGGTCTTGAAAGATATTTATACGCTACAGTCAAGAAATATGCAACCGCTTGATGAAACATATGAGGTGGAACTTTGCATCAAGAATCCATGAATAGATTAAACTAAAAAATGTTTGTAATTGAAGTCAGATTGAGCATACATATGCAAAAACCATCTAGTTTAAAGTTTTCTGCCAGTCACCATGCAGTTTCTTCATTGCTACTTGAAATAATACAATGTGAGCAACTACATGAATAGTCAGCATGTGGAATAAAGAAAATGGTTACAGAAAAGATGCCTTTAAAAAGCTAATTTATACATTTATACGAAGTACATACCTCTTGTATAAACAACACACAAGCATTTAAATTTTTGAATAAATTTAAGAGTAAATTTACTCAAAAATATTACTCAATCAATTTAGTTTAATTTAATTAAACTAAATAATTAAATACTAAATAATTAAATACTAAATAATTAAGCAACTAAAAGTATACTTTAATTAAAAGTTACTTTAAATAAAAAAACTTTAATTAAAAAATTCCGAATGAATTTAATTATTAAATTAGCATAAAAGTTAAAATTTAAGAATGCAATTAGACATCCATATCATCTATAAATGTTTATACTTGTATAAACATTATACCCCATGTATAAACATTTATACGAAACTACAAAGTGTAGGTTAAAACATTTTGAATATCTGTTCCTAAAATCTTTTCAACATACAAATATATAGATCGACAGACAGTCAACCCGTTGAGATCTGGATGAAATTTTGATGGTTAACTTGTGTACCAAATTATACCAATCTACCTCTTTAAGATTTTGAGACAAACGAATGATAGTATTAACGTGAACACAGACAGACAGGCCTGTGTACGGAGTTCGTCCAAAATTTCACAGAAATCTGCGAATTTGGTACAAAGATCACATACCAAATTTCATTCGCCTAGATCCATCTGTGTTTGAGTTATAGTGTTCAAAGACAGCCAGATTTAATTCCAAAATTGTGTTTTTCGGACTCGGGGAGGTTTAATGAAACGTGGAGATTCATCTAAATATGAAGATGAAGTTTTTTGAGGATTACAACACTTTTTCTTTCTATACTTCGTATACGGGAAAGTAAAAAGATATTTTTAAAAGTTAGTTACTAGTTTGATTTTGAAAATAATAACTAAATGACCAGACATGTTCAATTATTGCAATTTCGACAATGCAAATTGAAACTTGCTCTTGAATTATTGAAACTTGTAAATGTTTCTATTGTTGCTTATTACTCAGATTAACAATCCTTTGCGATACAACAGCTATAAATGTAGAGAGAATTACTGTTGAAGCTTCCTTAAGTAGTTTCGTTCGCACAGACACCGAATATTGTGGGATTTATACCGTTTGGTATTGTTCTTGCCGGTTATAAGGAAAAGTTTGGATCTATGACATTGAATTGATCTACAACATGTAAGTAAATTTCATCATTTCATTTTATTAACAATACTTTTGCAAAATAGGTAAAATTTTGAGACAAAATTTAGAGGAAAAATCCTTTTACATTTGCATCTAACAATCTGAGTTTGAAAATAGGCATGTTAGGTTATAATAGGTTACACACCTTTGCAGATTTGTGTTTTTTCACTATATTAACGTTTATTGTTTTGCAGTATGCGTTACTATTTCGAGGTTTCGCGGCTTCCAAAGGTGAAATTTCATAATTTGCCTATTCGGCTCTGGGCTCCAGCTCTTGGTGTACGCTAGTCGGCTATCTTGGAAGTAGGTGGTTGGTGGAAGATGTGCTTGACTAGTTGTGCGTTTAGTAGAGCTCCTTTGGGCTTGGAACCGAGTCCATGGTTTTCAGTGAGTAACTTTAGTGTTCGAGCCTAGAAGTGGACATAGGTGCTTTATGAGCGTGTTTCGTAATATAGGTAAGCTTTAGAGAAGAGTAAGCTTTAGTTTTTTTGGAGAAAAGATATCCCACATTTGCATTATAAATTTCATGAAAATTGTTTATTTAAGTTTATTTTCTTAAATAAACGATACAAATTTAAAGAATCTACACTATTAAAATTCGACTGTATGTATGTGTGTATGTATGTATGTCCAGCTATCTTCTCACTAACCGCTGAACGGAGAAGCTTTATTCTCATGTCCTTATAACTTATTATTGTAAATATATGTATAGTTATTCCGTATTATATATTATACTATATTATATTATAATATAGTTTATGTTGCATTAAAAGTATTATATTATATTATTACTTATACCATGTCTTTTGTATCTTTATATAAAACCGTCAATTGCATAAAATGATTTAAACTTTCCCGAAGCTTTATTTGATTCATATAAAAGCGAAGGCTGACAGAAGAAGCCAGTATTTACTTAATTTGAAGAAAAATGTTAGAAAAAACGTAGTTATTAATTTTATTTTAACATTTCGATTAATTTGAGAATGAAATATAAATACGAACTTAGGGCAAGAATTTCCAGTTAACGAATTTAATCTTATTAAATAAATTCGTTAGTACTTATGTGTAAGCGGTGTGCAAATATATTTTCCACTTAAAGCTATGAAATTCGTCATTCAAGTAGTCGTAATATAACTCAATAAACTTCGAAGCCTCAATTCTGAAATTTAATGTAGAGAAATGTTTATTCAATATTTTGTGCTTTGGGTGAATTTTTGAACGTATTTGACCGTAGTACGTCTTGTTAGTTTTGTCTTATCGAAGAAAAAAATTGTATGTTATTCAATGAAAAAAACGCAAATTATGTTCAAAGAAATTTGCTCTGATCAGGTGATAAAATACTAAACCTGGAGAAATTTTAAAATATTTTCAATTTTTCATAAAACTGAAATTCCTGCTTAGACGATATCCGACGTTCTAATATTTAATAAGGCGGCGGTAATATATCGAACGAAGTTTTTCACATGATCTCTCTATTTGGTCACTCAGACACGGTGAAATCCATAGAGGTGCGTATTTGGTACGGTGGCAGTTAATGCATCGAACGAGGTGTTCATCATCTCTCTATGGGGTCACTACACCACGGTGACATCTATAGACAAGCATATTTTATAAGGTGGCATTTAATGCATCGAACGAGGTGTTCATTATCTCTCAATGGGGATCACTACGCCACGGTGATAACCATAGAGATGAATATTTGATACGTTGGAAGTTAATGAATCTAATGAGGTGTTCATTTCATCTATATGGGGGTCAATACGCCACGGTGATATCCATAGGGATGCATATTTGATAAGATGGCAGTTAATGCATCCAACGATAAGATTTCTCTCTAATATACCTCTATATAATAAAATATCTAATATAATAATATACCTAATCTAATAATACACCTAACATAATATAATAATATTATAAATGTAGAAACTAACTTTAGCATTTTTGTTCATTTAAAATTGTAAGAGATTGCACCACTAATAAAATCGTCTGTTTTATGGCGAAGTGACGTCACATCGCGCGGCGAGAATTAAATCAGTTCGATGTTGGATTTTTCACCGAAGCGGTCGTTAT
>BGPR01012309.1:0-45445 GCA_013235015.1 Araneus ventricosus
ATCCAAACCCTCCACACTTAAATCCGTCCCCATCCATCTCAACCAAACCGAACATAACCCATCTAACCCAAACATCCATCCTCCCACAGCCACCACAAACCCCTGCC
Source organism: Araneus ventricosus (assembly GCA_013235015.1). NCBI lineage: Eukaryota > Metazoa > Arthropoda > Arachnida > Araneae > Araneidae > Araneus > Araneus ventricosus. The sequence goes on from BGPR01012309.1 coordinate 108, forward strand.
ACAGACCCAATTTCTGCTCAGTAGCTACCAAGCTAAACTGTTTGAAAGCCACAGAGACTATAGAAAAATAACTGCAGCAGTACTGACTAAACCCTTGAGTTTTGCCACGAACGTTGAATTTTGAATGTTGGATTCTTCGTCATTGCCGGCAGCCTTAAAATTTATCTAAAACCAACAAATGACAAAAAACGGCCAGTAAAGAATACCTAGTACCTCCAGAGTATTATATGATACTGTGAGCACATCTGATCCATGTGTGAATACTAAAAAATCCAACTTTGATACAAAATAAAATTAAGAGGAAAACAAGAAATAAACAAATATCGAACATTAAAAAAAATAATATATACACTAATAATACATAATGCATAATGAAAGACAAAATATTGCTTTTTTGGGGAGAGGAAAGAGCTTAGAAAAAAAGAAGTTGCTCCACCTAACATTTACAAAACGTTGTACACACACTCATTAGCGGCATCCTTATAAAGAATATGAGAAGGTCGATAAAACACTACCAATTGTTTTATAGTATTTTTCTACTTTAAATATAGAAAACTGAATTATTTGCAAATTGCATGAGTTAGACCATGTCATCTGTTTGTTCTGTGAGTATGACACGCTTATTGTACACTATTTTAGGTTGTTAAAGTGTAAATATTTACTAATATTTAGGTTTGAGTAAATGTGGAGGTAAATTGTGTTGATATCTATTTAGCTGAAGAAAGAATCGAATCTGCAGTTTCTGTATTGAGAGTATTGTGGTTTGTGTATCCAAGTTAAGCCCAGGATACTGTCAGCAATATTAGAGAAGGTGGACCATGGGACAAGTAATTTATCTCAATCCTAAAAGACAATGTGAATGTTATAGGGTTCTCAAGGAAATTGTAAGTTTGAATCCTAAAATAGATAAAGAGTGCTGTATGATATAGGAGACAATGTTTTCTCCTGTTAAATTCCAATAACAATCGAAAAATCAGCCACCATATTTAATGAGTACTGACGTTTGAGGATCCAAGTTCGACAAAAATTTAGATGTAGATAAAAATGGATGGTAATGAAAAGAATCCAACGTCACAGACAATGTCCATTGTGGAAGAGAAATGCTGATCCTGCCATCCTCCTCTAATACACGGTTAAAATTGGTGGGGAATCGATGCAAATTCGGCATTAAAGCTTTGGAAACAGAATACGAGATCACGGGTGACCTTTCGAGACAGGGTCTGAGACCATGATGGAGATTGCAAGATGCCACTTTTGCCGTCGCTAAGTCGTGTTACAACTTTCTTGAGGTGTTGTAAATCAGCTGTCGCCTGCTCCATGGTTCAAAGCTGTTGAACACCGCAAAGTGCTTGATTGTGTAGGTAGGGACCTTTTTAAATAATCGAAATTCAGCCTTGTTCCTGCCTTTGCTGTTTATATAGGTACAAGGCGTAAATTTCTTATATTCTGCAGTCGATCTGATTCAGTACTTTAGTTATCAACTTATCAAATTAAACTCACTCATGTATTCCCTGCATTAGAAAGAAAGATACCATCTTCAAATCGCACTTTAAACAACCACTTCGCGTAGCAGTTGGAAGCTGCAGACGCTATCGGTGACAATCGGCGTGTTCGAATAAATTGAGAATGAAGTTTATTGTAGAATGCGTTCGAAAGGCTACGGAAAAGGAAATGGAGAATAGATAACGATTTTTTCCATTCTTTCAAGCAAAAAAATGTTCTTGTCGATCATCGACGATCAAGATAGTTACTATCCTACCGCCAGCGAGAAAAAAAACCTCGATACCAGACATGGTACCGTATAATGTTATGAAATGAGAATTTACCCGTATTTTGGGTAGTGAGCAAAGGGGCTTTACCATTTGGAGTAGATATACAGGTGGAAATATCTGTTTCTCTTTGTACTCTGCCCAGAAAACAACCCTGCCTAATGCGAATAGTTTGCCAAAGAAATTATATATCTGTATCCCTTCTTTCTTCGACTCTTCTATTTGAGGCAACCTTGCTCAGGATTTTTCTCCTGGCGGTAGGACAGTATGTGGCTTTCTTTTGCGGCCAGCGCCTATTCCAGTGTAAACGGATTTTTAAGGTTGACACTACCAAGTAGTTTTGAAACGGTGCCCTTGAATTGAAGTTCTAAACAAATAAACCATTCATTTTGAAAGGTTCAACTCTCTTTCTTACATACATTACAGAGACGGGAGACTGAAGGCTGGAGATCGGCTATTGCAAATCGATGACCAGGATTTGGAAGCGCTTTCATTATCGCAGGCAGCTGATATTTTGCAGGCCAAAAACGAAGCGACATTCACCATAGAATACAAAATAGCACTCATAGGTAAGTAAATAGTTTTGTTGCTACAACTTAAGTTTTACCTGCAGCATGTTTTAATGACACAAATTTTACGGGCATTAAAATAAGCGTTAATTTAATCGAAAGCTTCTGCTAAATGGAGTTTTCATGTTCAGAGTTACTGAAAACGAATATCGGTATAGTCAAACTTTAGCTCTGGGAAAACTCATAAAGCATACCTATACAGTTCTTGTATTAAAAATGTAGTAAATGAATTTTCGCAGATGGGTACATTAATGGGCACGATTTCAGAATTCATGGAACAGCATCAACCAACTCAAAGCCATCACTAAGTTAAGATCCGAAAAATTGAATGTATGCTCTAAAGTCGTGTTGTTGACCTCTTTCATAAGAGAAAGCACTTCTGACGACATTTATCTGCAAATCTGTCTTATAACAAAGATTTTATTGCAGAAACAGTCTTAAAACTTTCTTATACAAAATGGAACTCTTCTCCATATTTCGCTGTCTATGCGTGAAGTTTTAACTCTTTGAAATTTCTATTTTCGATATTTTGAACCAACTTAGAAGTTGTGCCTTGTGTTTTTAAGGTTTGTTTTTAGTCGAATGCTTGTTAGCAAACCCTGTACTTGAAAGAAGGAAATATGGATTGCTTGGCTGTCCTCGTACCGTAGTCTACACGCCACGCAGATATTTCCATAATGGAGATCTCGAGACACATAAACAATATTTGCAGTAACTGATCTCTCCAACCTGAGACGTCGGATCATATCTGCAGTTGCAATGGTAAATCCAAACATCTCGGGAAGTGTTGAGTAAAAATGATTACCGTCTTGACATCTGCGGAACAATTTACTGTGCATATATTGAAATATATCGAGATACTTCTGTAACTTCAGTCGTTTCTTAAATGTTTCAGCAGATGAATGGTATGAGTGTACAGTTTATTTTCTATGATAATGCCTTGCAACCTCGGCATTCCTCTTCGTGACCTAGTATAAAATGGTTCTAGGGATACATAAATGATCTTCAAAAAGATGAAATTAATCTGTCACCCCTACAATTTGATCAAGTGTGGGTATTAGATAAAATTTTCCATCAAGTTCCAGTGTGTGATTATGACTGATCAGGGATTTGCTTTTCAGAAAACTCCCAAATAAGATTGGGGGAGAGAACTAATTTGGAAATCGACTGCCCGGATGCAGATCTTGGATTGGTTCTCGGTCCTGCAGGCTCAAGGATGGTCATCGAGGAAATTCGCAAAGGAAGTCTGGCTGACAGGTATTGAAACTTTCTGAGAATTTACCATTTCATTAAGCACTCGTTAAATTTTTTAAGTCAGTTCTTATGTTATCACAGTCGCATGATAAACATAACTGTGCTTATCTTAACCCTTAAAAGGCAGATTTTTTTAAAAATTGGTTTTAAAATGTTTAACAATCATTTCTTGAATAAAATATGGGAAAATGCTTTAAAAAAATCCCATTTTTGTTTCAAGTATGGTTTAGGGCTAAAAGACAGTTTGTTACCAACCGACAGCACTGGGATTTATTTCAGAAAAAATGTCCTTGATAAAATTCTATAATATCAAACAGATTAATTTTAATGAATAATAATAAGGATAAGGAATTTCCTTTAACATTGCAGAATAAATGGTATTCTCAAGCATATAAACAAAGCTAAAAAAAGATGCAGCCTTAAGTGTAAAACATCAATTTATTTTTATTTTTTTATTAGCACTCAGGCTGCTATCTATAGATTGTCAATTGGTTTAATGACATTTTCAGTATGTATCCTATTAGCAACAACAGGCATTAGAGCTCCAGTCTTATTCTCAAAACTTTAGAAGACAAAATTTGGTATGTTGCTTAAAGGCAACACTGGGCATTTAAGGGTTAACTTGTAACTAAATTTTGTACTGTAAGATTCAGTGCGCATACGATTGGCATTAACATCTTACGTTGTACTATGTCGTTGCGCAAAATATAAAAGAAGGAAATACAAATTTTTTGAAGAATTGAAAATGCGAAAACGCATATTGGCAATGCTGAAATGGATAAAGTGAAGTTTTGAATTTTTCAAAGTTGATCCGAGTTTATATTTAATTATAATACTTAATTTATTATCCCATCTCAATCAGCCATATTTATGAACCTGTGATTCTTTTTCTAAAGCTACTAATGAGTTGATTTGCAATATGTAGAATAAATTCATTCAAGACCAGGAAAACGACGCTTTTCAATAATTTTCTTTGCCTTATTAGTCAGAGAAAACGTCAATATTATTAAAATATAATATGACGAATCATTGTAAAAAGAATATCATGACACTTTTTGAAGAACGGTTAGTAAAATTGTCTTGGTGATGGGTGTTAGCTGGGAAATGCTCATTGTTGATCATGAACAGAATTTTTTTTGCAGGTGTGGAGCTTTTCGTGTTGGCGACGATATTTTGGCGATTAACGATATTGATGTCGCATTTCTGTCCACTTCAAAAGCAAACAATCTTCTTCGAAGCTTCAGAAAGGAACCAGGAAGACTCGTCCTTGTTGCAAATATAGAAAGACTGGCTCTTCCGCGACAAAATTGCTGTTTACGTAACGTAACATTTCAGTATTTTAGCAATGTATTATATTGAATTTACTGGGCAAGTAATTTTGATAGTATACAGAATAATAGGAACTTTTAAAAAAAGTTTTTGATGTAAATTTATGGACGTTAGAAAAAGTAATAAAATATAAATTACTTCATAATTTTATTTAGATACCTTCAGCATATGTAAGAACAGCTCTACAAATCTGAGTTTTAAAAACGTAAATTCAACTACAGATTACTATAATTCAAAAATCGCTTTCTCATTTCCTTATTACAGGTAAATTATATTCTCAACAATTGAGGTTAAGCTTAAATAAATACTGTTATTTTTAAGCTGCTTTAATGAATTCTGTTAAATCTATAATATTGTTTGGCGAGCTGGGTAAAAAAAATAAATTGCCAATCTTCGAAACTACGAAATTAACTTCAATTTTACACTCATGTCCATAAATTAAGGATAATGAAGTTCAGGCAAAGAAAGAGACAGAAGCAAAACAAATTTGACTTATTTGTAAAGTCTATTTATTAAACAAAAGGTAAAGAGCAAAACAGATGCTATATGTTTGACATAATTAATAAAAATTGCGATTTTTACTCCCTGGAGCAAATTTCAAAAAAGAACCTATTTACAAAAAACAGTAACATGGTTAGTATGATGGTTAATACGGAGTATGTCTCCCGGACGATGCAATACAGGCCTTGCAACGCCTAGGCATGCTGAGTATCAAATTATCAATCTGATCTTGGGGAATATTGCACCACTCATCAAGCAATGCCCTCCGAAGTTCCGGTAGACAGGTGGGAGGGGGTTGACGGGCTGCAATTCGTCGGCCAAGCATATCCTACACATGCTCTATTGGATTCAAGTCCGGTGAGTATGCTGGCCAATCCATACGGGTGATATCCTCCGATTGAAGGCATTCGTCTACAACGTTTGCACGGTGAGGACGGGCGTTGTCATCCATAAACAGAAATTCAGCACCCATGGCGCCCCGAAACAAACGTACATGTTGTTCCAGAATGACATCCCGATAGATGTGGCCTATTATTGTTACACTCTGAACATGCAGGCCAGTTCTGGAACCAAGAATAATTCCTCCCCAAACGAGCCATCCTGCACCACCGTAACGGTGTCGTTCAGTGGTGTTCTCTTGGTGGTAACGGCTACCTGGCGCTCTCCATATGAAAGTCCGGCGAGAATCAGACTGCAAACTAAACCTGGACACGACGGAAAACATCACACAAGACCACTGTTGCGGTGTCCACAATGCATGCTCTCTACTCCAGGCTAATCGCAGGCGACAGTGAGTTGCAGTAAGTGGAACACATCTGACAGGCCTACGAGCATATAGATCAATGTGCCCTAAGCGTCTGTATACGGTCTGCCTCGAAACTGTCGTGCCGGTAGCTGAAGAGAGCTGACGAGACAGGTCTGATGCTGTGGTCCGTCTGTTTCTTTTGGCAGTAACTGCCAAATACCGGTCCTCATTCGGCGTTGTAACTCGGGGGCGACCTGTGCTGTAACATCTACTCACATTGCCATCATCTTGGAATCGTTGCCAAAGCCTGGAGATGACACTCTAGGCGATTCCAAGTTCCTCGGATACTTCCAGCTGGGTACGTCCACATTCCAGTCGTCCGATAATTCTACCACGTAAAAAGTCATCCAAATGCTTCCTTTGTGCCATAACTATGCGGTCATTGCACTGAAAGGCTTTTAAAGCGCTTGTGAACAATTTTACTTCTTTGCCACCATTCCTTATATACCCCTCTCTTACACTCTCTTCATTGTGATGTACTATCCGCGCCATCTGGTGGTTTCCTGTAATTTGCATATTCTTCTTCAAGATGTGTGTGATAATTCTACAGGTGAAATTTTTATTTTAGAGTTCAATTTCTGTGTGATTCTAAATTATCCTTAATTTATGGACATGAGTGTAGTTGCGGAAATTTTTTCAAAATGTCTTGAATAATATCGGAGATTGAAGAGGACCGTTTTGGTTTCCTTGCAACTTGCCTACATCAAATTTTATTTGATTGGTCAATTTTGCATTCTTGTAATTACATTTGCATTGAGAACAATTTTACCTTGTCTTAAAGTATTTATTTAACCCTTCCTAAATATCTTCACGAGTTTACAGAAAAGACCTTAGTGCTTTTAAAGCAAGCCAAAATATTTTACTATAGCAATTGGGGCGTTGAAATTTAATGAGATATTTTTTAGAGAATTTAATCTCATTTTGGAATGGATTTTAAATTGGAGACGCTCTTCAATTATTTCAGTGAGGACCTATTTATAGGATGCCTTTTCTTTTGTAAATGTAACACCCAAAATTTGATTTAATTAGTAATTCAGCAATAAGACGTTCTGTCTCTTTGAAGGCTCTATCACTGTATAAAAATCTTGTTTTTTGCAAGATTTCAGCACAAATGGAATTTTTTGAGGCCCATAATTTGAAAGAACAAACGAAAAAAACTAGTAGTATCGAATTTTTTTCTCGATCTCGCAAAAAAATGTCCATCATGCCTACAAAAAACGCAAGGTGGTTTTCAATTCATCTAAGCCTGATACTTAGCAATTTTGCCGGTCACATCGCAGTCATGAATAAATAGTTCAATCCACGTTCAACGTTATTAAAACGCTTCCAAAACTATATATCCCAGTTACAGCTCTAGCTCGCCCACTGGAGAATAAAAGTTAATCCAAATGAATGTGCGTGCCCCATTTTCAGTTGGAAATGGCGAATGCAACCATTAGACCAGATCAAAATATTCGAAAAATACATCCCCTGTGTCACTGAATACAAATGTCGTTTCTTATTCCACTTGTTCTGGTCCTCAGCTAGACCAAGTCCAAGAGTCCGCTCGCCCACAGAAAATCCAAAATTATAGGCGAACGATTCATGGTAAAGGAGGAGAGTGCAGCTCCTGTTGGCACTAGACCTTGAACGCCCGAGGGAAGAAGTCTGACTTTGTCCATTGCCTTTATGCTTTAGCTGGGTATAATGGAATGGCCTTCACGCCTTGGGTGACCCTGCCAGGAGAAAAACTCCAGACGTACATCGCCCATTCCACCCAGGGCCACCATCCCCGCCACGATGAGGCAGCATAATAGGACTTGATGGGACTGAATACAAATACCTGGGATTATTACTAGGCGCTGAATTAAACTTTCAATGCCCACATCAAAGCAACCATCAATAAAGCCCAAACGACTAGTCTTCTTCCGAGTCGAAGAGCAAATTAGCAATCAAGCTTTTGCTTTATAATTCTATTATTCGATTGGTCTTGCTCTATAGCTCCCTCCTTTGGGGATCAGCAGCCACTTTGAGGTTAAGGATAGTACAAGCGTCTCAATGCGAATCGTAAATCGTCGCTTAACAAGCAACACCACCTATCTCAATTTTTTGAAATTTCAAAGAGGAAGAAAAAATTGAAGTGTTCGCAACCAATAAACGAATATTCTGAATTTTTTAACAACTGATATAAACATGAGACCGTATGTTCCTACCAGATCTGAAAGGAAATTCATAAATATTCGTTATTGGTTGCGAAAAATTCAGTTTTTTTTCTTCCTCTTTGAAATTTCAAAAAATTGAGATAGGTTGTTGCGTGTTAAGCGACGAAATTGCTTCATGGTGTGCCAAAAGAAAGGTTTTGAATAACGATCTTAACCCGTTAACGCCCACTGTCCTGTTCATAGGACAGCTACATATCGCTTCCGTGGTTAAACCGAATGCATTCCATTGTTTCTTTTTTGTTTTGTCTATAAAGTGAATAGGTATTACTAATCTTCTAAACAGTTTTCAACAGGCATGTGCCACCAATTAGCCAGATTTTGAAGTCGAAGTGTCACCATCTTGAATTTTTTTTATTTTTCCTTTGATTTATTGTTGAGGTAGACAACCATTTTTATTTTTGATATTTTGCTATATTTGCAAAATCTTTAATATTTATGTAAAATAAAGTTTCCTAGAAACTAGTTTTTGCCGATTTTTTAAATATTTTTCTGAAAAAATAAAAGGACCCCCCCTCCAAAAAAAAACTTTTTCTCCAATTTTAATTTTACTTCACAGTTTACTTAATTTCGGTGCTTTAAACATATTTCAATAAATTTCTATTAAATCATGCGCTTTATATTAATTTGAACGTTAATGGGTTAATGTTGAACCCGTCTTGAACCGTATCAGATACCTCGGACAATTTTTTCCCAAAACTGCCTCAAATTCGCAATGAATTTCTTTAGTCTCCCTACTCATTATCCTATTTCCATCACCCAAAACAGCCTCGTGCCATTTTGGAACGTTCTTTCGATCATTTTCCATCAGTTAAGAGAAGACGTGTCGACTTTCAAATGATTTTCAAATCCGGTAGGCTATTTAATTCGTCTAAATTATATCAAACATACTTAAAACTTCCTGCGATGTGTGTCGGAATACTTTACGTGAACTCTAAAATTTGTCCATGTACTTCTTTATCAAGTAACGAACGCATTCTTTATGGCATCGTGGGATGGATCCTTTTTTTCATTATCTTAAAACCTTTACTTTTGTATTTCTTGAGCAAAAGGTTTTTATGTTTGACCAAAACTTTCCTTGTGAGGAAATTATTCCTGATAGAAAAAGTTAAATTCTTTTTGCCTCTTTCTTGTGTAACCTTAAAAGCTGTATTTAAATTCGATATTTCTGACGTGATGATGCAAGGTTCTCATTGTATAAGCGGAACACCGTGAAATTGATTCCATTGCCCAATTGTCTAAGAGTTAAGACAAATATATTCCGGGTTCAACATACTAGGAGAATGAGTTTTAATCTTTAAACATTGTTTTTTAAAATGGTTTCTGAGTAACAACTTAGTCATTTAAATAGGAATTGATTTTAGTTTAAATAAATATTTTGACTTTAGATGAAAAATCGGGCAGTTTTTATATCTCTAAAACTACTCAATTCCTATATCTACAGACTCATGTTTAGTAAATACATATTTAATCATCTAAATTTTCGTTTGTGTATTTTTTTGTTGCAAGAAAAGTAATTTAGCCATGTTTATCTGAAAACTTAAATTATTGTTTATCTTAAATTTGTTTATAAAGCATTGATCAAAGACTATTTAAATCGTTTTTCTGCAATATATTATGGTATTCTTGCGAAAAAACATAGTTCATATAAGAAATGATCTAATGTCAACTTTTACTACTTTATGCGTTATAATTTTCAATGATTCATTGATTTTAATCTAGAAAATTCTTTGATTTTTTTATATATATGTGAATTTTTTTAAATTTTAGCTAGAGAAAAGGACAATCCATTGTTTAACGAAATGCCTCCTCAAGAAACTCCAGAAAGAGATCAACAGGTACCCTCGAATAACCACTCGCTGCCTCCTTGTAACAGTCCCCAAAGTTTATTCAATGGAAACGTCGAAGATACCACCCCTTTAGCATCTGAAAGCGATTATTATAACTTTCAAATAAAAACAATTGTTAAGTTTAGAGAAATCATCAAAAACATTGCTAATTTGGAACAGTGTATCTTGTCATTGAACAGCAATAACATAGTTGGATCAGTGGACAATTTAGATGAGTTTGAGAATAACGGTAATCGTGATCAAACTCTCCGATGTGGTAAACTGTCGCATCTTAAGATCCTATCTACTCTGATCAAGAATTCGGCCCATTCTATGGGCATGCATTTGGCGAAAAATCCCGACATAGTTTCAAATCCCGGTCCTGAAAATGGTGTACGTCCATTTGATAGTTTCAAAGATAATCCTCAAAATTTGAATAAGCAGGATGTAATTCAAGAATTAATGAAAAATTTAGTTGAAATATATACCAAGAAGCTGATGTCAAAACATAATTTAGAAAAACTTCAATTGAAAATAAACCACATTAACTCAAATTGTAAGAAATGTGAAAAATCTTGTATGTTGGCTGCGCTAACAACTCATAAGATTTTGCTGATTGTTTCGTTGAACAATAAGAACAAAGACATTTTTTCCTTAATTAAGAAATTGATTGAAGATGTTTTAAAAATTCTAGCATGTGAAGACTGTCGAGTAGGTTCTAGATCTCAGACTGGATCTGAAATCTCTAGAATATCTCCTCACATTAGTAGCTCTTTGAATCAATTATCACCCAAACCTTCCTGTTCGACACATGTATTGAAAGGGAAAATATTTTCTACAGCTCCAAATGCTACTGACGTATCTAGAACTGATGTCAGCAGTTTAGGTTATCTACATAACAAACCTTCCAGTTCTGTACCATCCCTTTTCTCATATCAAACTGGGTTTGAATCTCAAATATCAGCCGATGATGATTCTCCTGCGAATGTAACAATCTCAAAAGCTTCATGTCGTGAAGCTATTTCAAATTTTAATTGCAAAACGAAAACTGACGAGGTAGTTCAACCAAGCTGTTATTCCGAAAAGCGGTGCCAAAGAGAACTGAAAGCAGCTGATAATGGTTCTTTATGTTTTGAAACGCCATCTCGTCAGTCGCAGAATCAAAGTGAGGTGAAAACAGTACATAACAGTTCGTTGGGATTTACGACACCAACTTGTTGTACGTCACTCTATGACAGAGCTAGTATCAGTGGCAACTCCACTCCACAACCTTCAACCAGAACTCCAAACAACATACAGAATAATTCATTTTCTTATGAGGCTGAATTACAGTCTTGTAAAGATAATGCACATTTTGAACAAAAAGACAACGGTAAAAATTATAGTAGTAATATTCGCAAGAAGATATTCAGGGAGAAGGGACTTCTAAATACTCAGCGTCGGAATTGCAAGTCTGCCGAAGTCATCGCTGATTCTGAGAGCGAATCACTAAGACATTCAAATGCCAAAATTCAGAAACATTTGAGTGAACCACATTTCTTATCGCCGGCATGCAAGTCTTCGACTGAAAGAGTCCTGAACCGCAATGAAGAGGATGAACATTTTTACGCAAATGTTGAAATACTGGATGGTAAAAGAGAAATCGATGGTGAAAACGCTGATGCGAATAGATATTGGTCACCTTTCCACAGGTCTGATTGCAATGGTCATCCAAACATCTTGGATATACCGAACTGGTCTGCGAAGTCTTCCCACTCAATGAAACAGATTGATCAGGATTCAAACCAAAGAAGTAAGTTGCAATGCATAAATAGGCTTTCCTTAAATCAGGGCTTCTTAACCCCTTAACAGTGTGGTCATCTGTACCGTCTAAGTAGACGATCCCCCTTCTGTTTTGGGCATGCGTTGCAGTATTGATTCATCTAAACGCCCAGAGAACACTTGAGATGTTAATGAATTACCGGTCATTTTGTATCGGATGATAACGTTTACGAATGACTTAATTTTAGCTTATAAAAGTAAATTTCCCATAATTCAATGCACAAAATGAGCTCGGGATACAGTGGTAAGGGGTTGAACTGGGTTATGACGCCAGGTGGAGTGGCACTGAGCAAGGAGTAGGCTTTCCACAGAACTCCTCAGATTTTTCAATAAGTATAATAAAAACAGTTAGGACGATCATATAAACATAAAGCATATTACAATTTGCTAAATAATTGGTTTAAATTATTGTCATTGGTGTTAATTTTTATTGTTTAATTTCTAGTTTTCGGATAGTTTGATTTTTTTTTTCAGGATAAAACGGGGTGGCGATTCGAAAAAGTTTATGAAGCCCTGCACTAAATATTCATTTAACGTTAAAAATTTTGAACGGTCATCTTTTAGAAGCACTTGTTTCAATTTTAGGTTTTCAGGTTCAAAACGGTGCTTCTAATTATATACATCTTGGCTGACAGGATAGGCAAATTGAATGTTTTTTAATATATTATGGAGTGAAAACATTGATTTTCAGAATCTCGATGGGTCTAAATAAATCTGACTTTCATATAATTCAGGAAGATTAAAATGCTAAACGTGGATTTCTTTCAAGAAAGGAAATTAAATTAGTCGACTTTCCTAGATATTTTACGAATGTTTCACCTTGTATGCACAGAAATGCTTAAGAACGCTTAAAAACAGTTTTAACGTACTCGACGTTCATGATGGTGTTATCGGAAGCTGAGAAGTATCCATTTTCTTGGTAAAAACTCGGCATTTCGGGTTTTTTTTTAGCATCATTCAGTTTTGAAGTCCTGTTAGTCGCCAAGAAAAGTAACAAAGTCCATTCCACTCTTTTAGCATTCAACGTAGAATGACGATTTTTTTGTCTTAAAAATTATTCAAAGTCACAGTGAAACATAATTTTCAGTTTACAGTCGTCAAACTAAATTTGGAATTACATTCTATAAGGCCCACTTAGTTGCAAAATTTTTATCTACTTATCCGATATAGATTCTAAGTAACTAAACGCATGTCCTGAAATCCTAGCAGTAGAATCTTGATTGCAGATAGATCATGGGCTCGAGACATGGGATAGAGTACGTAGATCTGTTGCACGCTAACTCCCGCAGAGTTAAATTTACAGGTCTATTCTGGTACTCCCGGTTGGGTTGAGAGACGTCACTTTTCCCGTTGTTAAAGTGCGGAGACCCCTTGCTCTTTCTTGGGGAGGATGCTGCTGCCTCGGGTGTCATTCTCATCTTACTAGGATTCAGAGTTGCATGTTTATTATTCCTCCTGTAACTTTGAATGGAGCGTTAATATAGTTTTCGATTCATGGCCTTATACGAGTTGCGCTGAGTCTGGTTTTTTCAGACCTCTAGCTGCTTCAACTCAATCTTTAAAACATAACATTGTAAACATAAGGGCTAATTATCTTTTACATTTATGACTCGAGTGTTATTCCTGTACAAAAAAATAAAAAAAAATGTAAAATACAAAGCCGATGTAGTGGCAAAATATTTACATTTGTGTGCTTATTTTAATTGAATGAACAAGATGCAGGCGAATCTGATTCATATTATAACAATGAGACAAAATGCGAAAGAATATTAAAACAGTGACCTATGCAAAAAAACAACCAACTTTTGTCAGCTATTTAAATTCCTCAAATCGTAATTTGATGTAATCTTAGTATAATGTAAAAACATTCATATGTTTTTACATCGTATATTGTGTATATATCGTATTTTTATCCCTAAAGGTTGACTTGTTGCTGCTAGTCTGTTAGAAAAATAAACTTTAACATTTTAAAGCACTTCTGTGACGTATTAATATGTATTGTTCAAAGACGACTCCAAAGAAATCTAACAAAATAAAAGCTATTGGCAAAAATTATGAAGCGTTTTATGGCAAAAACGAAATATCAATGCTTTACAAAGTAATGATACACTGCTGGATGAAGTGGATAAATAAACTTATATAAATAAATATCAAAGGAATTAGAATTCTACGGGTAGGAACTGCTGAATATCTTTCTGATACTGCGAAGTTAAAGCATGTGTAAAGATACTTGTTTATAATTCAATATTAAAAAATCAATTCTATGCTTTAATAACAGTGAAAAGAAAAACATAAGGCACAAAAAATATTAAACGAAAAAAAAAATTCGAAATTCATCGTAGTAATTGATGTGATACAATGTAAAAATATTTTTAAATAATAATTTTCAATTTTAAAAAATTATTCCTTAGCGGATATAGAATTAAAACCAATATTATTGGAAAGAACAGATTTAAATTTAAAAGAAATGTGAAAACTTTGAGTACAGAATCAGTGGTAAATGATTCAATATATGTTAAGAGCTGACGTCGTTAAATAATTGCCGGACGGTTTGGTACAAGTAATGTATCGCTAAATTATTTAGACTTTCACTTCCCCGTGTAATTATTCTGTCTTATAATTTCTCTATAATTTTACATCTCTTTCCTAATATATTACCGAATGCATCTTATATGATGGTCAAATATATTGCTGATGAAGAGAGATAAGAATATGCAAGCCCACGAGTGGTAGAAATGGATGTTAATCTTATCCTCTAATGAAGAGGGTTTCTTCATTGAATCGTTGTCTTAAATGGATATTGACCATTCACCTTCTTGTAATCTAATAGTTAAAGAAAAACTAAAAAAATGCAAGGGCACTTCTCTTTAGATTTATGATTACAATCGCAAATGAGGCGTTGAGAGACAGAGTAAAACAACCCACAATTTAGCTAAACTGAACTAGGCACCATATTTTATAAGCACTTAAAATGAACCATTCGAGAGGGTTGCCATCTCTTACAGCTATTTTGATCCACGATAATTTCAAAAGAAATGTTTTCCATCTCGATGTGATGTTTCTAACTCAGTTTAGCCAAAATTGGGATTGGTTCACTCTGTTTCTAAACGCCTCAAATGATCATGAATCAAAATCATTATAGAATACAACTTTCATGATTCCATATTGCAGCTATGCAAGATAGAGTGGACGTTACTCTGAAAAATGAAGGGAAAGGTTATGGTCTGAGTATTGAATTTCTCGGTTCGACACTGGAAGATTCGATCCAAGTGCCTCGCATCACAGCCGTGAGTTCGCAGGGAGCAGCTCACAAGTAAGATTCTTTCTAATTTTACTTCTATGTTTGAATAAATATGGGATGTCTCTCTAATAATGTTTATATGATTTGAATAATTCTAGCATAACTAATTTATAACATGAAAGAAAGTTCTATAACTCAAATCAATACATTTATACTATCCGAGTTAAATGCACTAATTTGAACTCTGAACTGTGTACAGATTCGTGGACTATCTGTATAGAATTCTGCTGAGTAGATGATTAGGGCGAAGCGGGAGCACTGCATTCAACCACACGCATCACTTTTTGCGAGTATACCTAAAATATGATGGTAAAAGTTCAAAAGTTACAATCGAGGACACGAGTCATTAAAAGAGAATGCTTTCAAATGCTATTAACCCTTTGAAGACGACTTCTATCATCCGGTCGTCCCTGCTGCTTCGCTCATTCTCCCCCGACTGTCACAAATACCTACCGAATCTTGTGGCTTTTAGCTACCGACTGTCATGTCGGCGTGACACAAGCTTTAGTGCAATTAGGCTTAACTAGAAAAGTGCGCCGTCACTGAGCAGCCACGCGTGTTGAGAAATGCTGGCCAGATCGAACCGCACGTTTTCCTTACGGCCGTCCTCAAAGGTTCCAACCGTTTGCGATAATTGACAAGATTCTAAAATCGTATTGTGACAAAATCGTCTTTTGGGTGCACTTGAACACAGTCCAATAAGCAGGATTAAAAAAATAAAGGTATTTATCTTTTCACAAATATTCTAAGCAAAGAAACGTAGCACAAGTATTAAAACAGTCCTTGTAAAAATTCACAACAGAGATTACTAATAAATCTCGACACAGCGCTCAAAGGTTTCTTGTTGGCTCACTAGCCTGTTTGATCAAAATCCAACTCACTCTTCTTTTGGCTTGAGAGCTTGCTTTTATACTTTTTCAACAGGAAATGACTTCATTATGTAGGAAGTGACGTAATCTCCAGAAAGTTCATGAAGCCAGTAGAAATAGGTTGACAGTTCGAGGTCTTTCTAGAAAATTCCTTTTGTCGCCAACTTTGCCTCCAGTCGCTAAAATGGTCGCTAAATTTGTCACAAAGTTTGTCGCCAAGATTAGCATCTCGGGGAAAAACAAATCAGCCTTGTAACTGTATTAATTTGAGTTATGGAACTTTGAATCATGTCACTAATTCTTTGTTGGTTTAAAGTGTGCATTCATAAACTGGGAACGCTCTGCATTAGCAGGCGTCACCCTTCAAAGTGTTAAATGCGATGATTGAATTAATATTACAAACCAGTCACGGTAATATTGCAAATATGAACAAATAAAAGGGACGCAAAATCTTAACAACGATTTTATTTCATCTACTCAAATCAGCATCACGCAAATATCCTGGAGTGAAAACGAATTCCCACGATTTGCCTCAGAATCTTTGCTTATTGCATTTTTGAAAAACAAATTTTACTGTTAAGGATACTTTAATTCTCCTACCTTGGCATTGTAGAAATCACTTCTTTGTTATTCGTCTTAATTTTACTGTCTACGCTATTAACGACATATTCAACTCGATTACATTTTCTTTTGTATTGTTATATACTTATAGTAATATATAATTTTATATGACTGAAATTCGGTTCCCTACAAAAGTTTTTGGTCTGATTAATTAGCACTGCATATAAATAACGATAAAAAAATCAGAGGTTGGAGGGTCGATGATTCTGGAGTCCAAAAGTTTATTTTATCTCGCAATTTTTAAATAAATTATAAGTCTTAAAATAACCTTTATACAACTTTCAAACAGGACGCTAATTAAACTAAACCGTTAAATTTCAAAATCATTCTTTTTCGGTTGGCAAGTATGATCAACTTCACGGCTCTTGCGTCGAAAAAACCACACTAAATCAAAATTCCTTTCTTACCAGAAAAATTATCTGTAGAGGTTTAAAGGTTTCTTAAGTACACTCCAATAGTTTACAATCTTCTTGGATTGGTGAACTCGTATCAAGTATTTCGTATAATAAGTCCGTATTTTTTTAAGATAGGAGGAACTTGCCATCTCTTGTCTCGCTTCACATGAGTCATTGTTATATACTTGCCCCGGAATGAAATTTATTTCCTTTTAATAAATGAATGTTTTTAATTTTTGGAAATTCCACTGGAATGATATCATTAAATTGAAATAACATCTTGGAACTGATTTATTCTGTGTTTCATTTATGATGCACTGTTTCAGTCTTTAGCATAATATCCACGAAACCAAATTAACTTTTAAAAGAATGAGCAATTCTCACAGTGTGTAAATAGTAAATTTTCAAGCGATCAGAGAATCACTTCAACTGAATTCAACCGCAAAATAATTTCAAACGGAATAAAAATATTTACACCATTTTAAATTGGTGCTTGGAGAAGTTATATCAGAAATCCGTTTCTTAGGCCAAGGAAGCTAATTTCCATGCAAATATTGAGTATCGCCATATGCCAGTCTTTGTTACAGAGGTATTCTAAAGTCACTATACGTTTTTAGCATAAACTGATTTTATTTCACAGTATACCATATTATGGTAATATAATCCACTATAGGTCACAAATTCAACACATTTCAGTGCGACATTCCTGCATATCTAGGCATATTCTCCAGCGTCCGATTATAAACCGATAAGAGGGCGCTGCAAGCGCTACCTAACTGTGTATGTGACAATAGCAGTATGCTTGTAATTATTATATTTTTGTGTTCTTGTCTGTTATTGTCCTGTGAGTGTTCGTCTAAATGTGAAATAAAAAGATTTAAACACCTGCTCAAGGTGAGCCTAATTAATTACCCTTGATTTGTAAATACCAATTTGTTTAATATTTCAAGAAATATGAAACGAAATCGTAACACTTTCTCTCCAACATGATGTAATTTTAGACTCTGTAGTTGTAATTCGGTTTATAGCAGCTCGATTATTCAGGTCCTTAATCTGAACTTTACATTTGACATGTTCAGAAATGGAATTTAGCTTCCTCGTTGACTAGCCCATGTTGCATCGAAGTGGCATTTCCACAGCCCATTGGTCATAAATGGTAGGAAACTTGACCTTAAAATATCAGGGTCCGAATTTTTCAAACCCAGAATCGAATATGATAGTTTCTCACTAGTTAAAATTGCTAAGCATTTGCAACATCGATTAACTTTAAGATTTATGCAAATTAGGTGTCGCTATCAATACGAGAGTTAAAGCTCGGAGGTTGTTTCTTCCTCTCTGCTTCATGCTATGCGTCAATTGTAATTGTTACTATTTTTAGACCAATTCTAAACTTATTGGAATTGGGAGAAATTACTTTAAATGCTGTAAAGCGTAACATTTAGTCGCTTAACAAGAATCATCACCCATCTCAATTTTTTGAAATTTCAAAGAGGAAGATTGAAATGAATTTTTCGCAACCAATACCGAATGAATCTGATTTTTTTCACGTCCGGTTGAAATATGCGGGTTCGTGTTCGTAGCAGATATTAAAAATCGGATGTATCCGATATTGGTTGCGAAAAATTCATTTGAATCTCCCTCTTTAAAATTTCAAAATTTGAGATGGGTGGTGTTGCTCTTTACGCGACGATTTATTTTTAAGTTGTTAAATGATTCTCAGTTTAACTTTAGTCGAGCTGACTATAAGATTTTAATAAATTGCTAATTTTTATATCATCACCTGATTATTCAATTGGTTACTACTCGTATTTTTCAATTCCTACTATTAGTTCAAACTGTCCCTATAGTTATATATCTTGTTCAAATTTTGCAATAGATTTTAAGCTAACTGCCCGATGAGCTGGAGACTTCAAACTTTAAACATAGCTCAGAACTAGATGACAATGCACTATTAATTCGCTTTCTTGTGTGTCTGTTTGTCTGTCATTTCATATTTTGCATGACGCATGCGCAGTACGTTTTTCATTATATCTCGAAAACTATTAACATTACAGACTTGGTTCTTGGGTATATGGATGGCCCATGAGATCATCGAAGCACCTCCATATTTAGCGCAGCACGTTTTTCATTATATCTCGAAAACTATTAATTATTAAAGTAGGAGTTGACTTAAAATTTTTTTTATATTACTTGTTAAAGCTAAACTCGTGATGATAACATCAATAAAACGTAGTTTGCCGAGCTGCATAATCCGAAGCTTCAGTTTAATATGGATCTGGTACCCATACTTTTTCAGCAAGAAGTTTTTCAAACTATCGACTATGGAATACCAAGCTCCCTACTTATTCCTCTTGAAGGGCTACAGGATTGCCATTTTGTAAGATCTCTGGCATTACAGGTGGCTTCCCAGAACACTCTCAGTTCAGACTACCGTAAACTTGAAGTTGTTCACTAGATTCTTGATGACCAGTCTAGTGGAGGTCTGAATTTGCGAGAAAATCTTCCGCATATGTTGATACCCATTTCCATTAACCCTTAATAGTTTTATTTTCTTTGCTATCTAATAAGATGACCCTTTCTGTTTTGGAAAGGGGCTGTCGTTTATATTCATCTAAGAAGGTAGAGGTTACTTAAGATGTTTATGGATTCTACATAGTTATTATGTCAAATTATAAAGCTAATTAAGGATTAAATTTCAGTTTATAAGCCTAAAAATGCGATAATTCGATGCACATACGCCTTACGGACACGACGGTTAAGGGGTTTTGTTCAGGATTTACAAAAACAGTGTAATTAGCAAAGATAAATTCAAAATGTATAGACTTTATGATTACCTTGTGTTTAAAATTTATTTCTTCCCAGAGTAGGAATCCTCCAGAAAGGCGACAGGATTTTGGCCATTAACGGTCAAAACACCACTGGATTGACTGTCACGGAATTTGACCATCTAAAAGAGGAGGCTTTCAGTGCCGATGAAGTTTCGCTGACCGTCGAGTTTGACATCGTCGTAAGAGATCTACATTTTGGTACCTTTGATGTATCTGTTACCAAAACCAGCAAAACTGGACTTATTTATAATGGTAAAATATATCATTCTTCAAATTAACGCATTCGCTTCCACTGTTCACACCCGGGATTCGAACCATCTAATTAGATGCCATCTCTTAACTACAGTAGAGAAGGGGTCGTCTAATTAGATAATAGGTTCTGGACACTCCAACGCGTCCGTGGCAGTGAAAGTGTTAATTGCATGCAGTTTACTTTAACTCTTTAATATCAACAGGACTTTCTTCTAGCCCCTTTAAAACGGTTCTTTTTGGGAGGACACAACATGAATTGGGCTCTCCCAGCCTGGGTGGTCATTTACCCCACTCACCTCTCCACCCCCTGCTGTCACCTCTCCACCCCTGCTGTCGCCTCTCCACCCCCTGCTGTCGCCTCTCCACCCCCCTGCTCCCCTTAAGGCGCACGGAAATGGGCTGTGGTTCGCAAGAATAATTGGGCCCCCTACTGCGCTTATTTCCGAAGTGATCTCAGAACCTCATCTCCCCTCATAAGAAGCCAACCGCCCCAGACGAGCCTTCGTCGTTGCCAAGTGAAAACTTTTAGACCGCCCCGCTCGGTGCGAGAGGGTTAAAGTTCTCTCTAAATAGTTCTGCAAAAACCCCTCTGCAACAAGCAATGCTCTTCACTGCCGTTACAAATGAAGCATCTTGGTTCGAAAAGTTAAATACCAGTTCTTGTCCTTAAATTGCATGGTTTCCTAAACTATTTAAATTGAGTCTTTGTTTTGAGTTTTAATGTGTTGGTAACTAGTAATATATACTGTGACGAAAACTCAATTTCTCTCCTAAAAATTCCCTAAGAATTCTTGGTCCTCGAAGTGCAAATTTTGGTAATCTCTCGACAAAATTAAGTTAGGTCTCAACAAGTCGTATTTCAGGCTGTTATGCAAACATTTTTGGTACTTTTGTGAAGTAAGAAGAAAAATAAATTTTATTGGGGGAAAAAATATGTGAAAGCTGATGTCAGCGGTTCTCAATCTGTATTTCGGATCCAACTTTCCATGTTAGTTCTCGATGGTTTTTATTGAATTTCACCGACCCTGTACCAATAAATTAAGAAAAAATTAATATTAAAATGCATTTTGTCTTATTGATATAGTTTCCTGTTTTCATAGGTGGTATTATATTTTTATTTGAAAGATGTATCTTTGTTATTTTGGTTTCAATAATTATGAAATTTTTGTTTCATATTTCCCCCTCATTTTGTTATGTGCCCTCAAGAGTGCATCTTTAGCTACGATGGGAAACTGGACTTCTAGATAAAAGCAGATAATAAACCACCTCCTTCCCCTTTTACTTATTTTACGCAAGAACACAATCGGAGGGCTCTCCTTAAAATTCTATCACTTTACTTCCAACTCTTCTGGGACAGCCTACATTCTGACTCTAAAGGGGCTTTCTTGAGAGTGGAATCCTGGGAACTTTTGCATCCATCTTTGGTTTGGGTTTACTGGTGGTATATTATGGTCTTAGTGAATCATTATGATATGTTGACTATTAGTTTATTAATATACGATAGGATCGAGAGATTGGTTTGCTTCGTTGTTTGACTAAGTGTAATCATTGGTTCGGAAGTGATCCCTGAGTATATTAACACAAAGTGTCTATGCAGAATAGACATTTTAATTTTTTATGGAGAAATGTTATTCTGATATTGCATAGTTAATCTACAGTATTTCCTTTATACTTGCTTAGTAAATTTATGATTTTGGATAACTAATGTATCGTAATGATGTAGATTTCTTAATGTAATTTTAGTATTTATACTTTGTGTGAATGTTTACGAAAGTTTGATTTCCTCAATTCCCTCATGAAATATTTTAATTCGCAGTTTTTATCTCGTAAATTTGATGCAGCGTGGCCAAATCTAATTTTGGCGCCATCAACCCTCTGACCGTGTAATTCTTTTGATTACTATTTAGTTGCAAAATTTTCCAAACTTGTTCAAACACCGTTGAGCCAAGCGAGTTGTTATTTATATGCAAAGCTTTATTAACTCGTTCGCTACCAACCGTCTCATATATGTGACCCAGCCGTTTCTTACCCGAGTCCGACGTCACATATATGTGACGGACTTAAAATCTACTCCAATTGATGTTATATAATCCCGAAAAACATCTTGGGCTGTGGTGGACGTTTTTCCCAGGAGACCCTGGTAGCGAAAAGGTTAGTATAATATGATTGAACGTTATAAAAGTACTAAATTAACACCTTAGCCTGTGAAAATCGCGGGATACGCAGTCAGAGGGGACTTACCTAGAGGGGTAAGAAAAATACGAAATCCCATGCTATCCTATGGAGAAAATACTTATCGTTCTAATTCATTCAAATTTCAAAAAAATTTTTTTTCGGCACATAGGCACGAAAGTTCTCTATACGCGTTTAGAATTAAAATATTTTTAAAATTTTAAGATTTTAAAATTTGTGTTAAAGTTCCAAAAAATCGCGAAAAGTATAAAAGCTGTTCTATATTTGCTTGTAACTTTTGACTGAAAAAAGATATAAAAATTTGGAGACTAGTGGGGAAAAGCTTCGTCACTCCTCTACAAGATAGAGACAAGGTGTAAGCAATATGGCGAAATATGAGATTTTTTCCTTTTTAAATAATTGCACGATTTTAGACTTTTGAATATTTTAAATTCGTTAACAGATTTCAAGAAAGGTTCCCCACTTGTGGTGAAAGGAATAGTGAAAGGAAGCCCCGCCCACCGGTGCGGTTCATTATTTCCTGGGGATGAAGTCTTGTATGCAAACAACATTCGGCAGGAGTTCTACGACGTCTTCAAGAATACCTACGAAAGAACAGAATCCGTTATCATAAGAGTCAGAAGACAGACTTTTAAAGGTGAGATTATTTTTATTTGCTGAGGAGATTTAGAGATCCCTAGTCAAGGCATTTACCCCTTGATTATTCAGATTTCTCCGTCATCTGATTAGATGATACATGTTAAATAAATGTTGTACTGTATTGAAGGAAGCATTATCAGACTTCTTTATAAAGAAAAAACATATTTAACATTTTTCACAAAAACAGATCTTTTGCTGACTATGAAGAACATCTCATGCAATACATTTTCTTCTCCACATCTCATTCAATTTTTTAAAGTAACATCTTTTTTCTGCGTTGCTAGGCAACATTCGTTAAAGACACATCGCGTTGCCACTCTAATTATTTATTACCTTTAGAAATATATATACAAAATGTTTTCGTGTTTGTAGTCATTAACGAGCCGAGTTATTAACTAATTTTCTTTTATTTTCCAAATATTTAAGTCATTTTTAAGGAGAGTGGCAGACATACGTGCATCTTGGTTTAAGCTTTCAGGTCAAAAGAGAACAGAAAATCCCTGCATTTTCTCGGGTAGGGATTTAACATATAGACACGTGATCAAAGTGAAGGGAATAATAGTTATTTTTAATAAATTAGGTAAGTGTTTTAGGAAAAAGTATGGTGCCAACAAGTCACTGATTTCGCGATTTATGTGGGCGCGTGGAAGTAATTAGAATATTCCTTTAGTAATAAGTATGCCAAAACTCGAGATTTAATATACCTCCAGCGCGGGAAATGAAACGAAACTGGAGTTTAAGAAAAGAGATTTTGGAATACATTAAGACTTTAAAATATATAATATTAGAATTTAAAGCAAAATTAAGCGACATTATTTCATATATATATGTTACAAATATCACTTTTTTTATAGATTCAAATAAGAGCTCCTTATTTGATTATATATTTCATGTATTTTTATGAAATATATAATCAAATAGGAGCTATAGATACACTATATGCCCAAAAGTATCCGGACAGTTGCAGATTTTCACATTTTTTAGAATTTCTCCGGAATGGTTTAACCGACTACCTTTAAACTTCGGACATGTAAAAAATAGACAATAACTCACATTTTATATTTTAGATTCTGTCCTGAGGACAATTAGGGGACCGTCTACAAATTGATGAAGACAAAAAGGTGTTTGGCCCACCTCGCTTCACAGAATACTGATAACAAGATGAAACCTTCAGAATTGGTAATGTTTAATGTGCATAATATTTACAGGAATTTTCGTAAACTCAGCTCAAATATTTGGGAAGATATAAAGGTTTTCTTAAAAACTCTCAAATTTTTCCACCTGTGTTTTGCTTATAACATCCAGAGATTCCTGTTATATTATACGAAACTTATAGAAAAGATGACAATATGTTAGAGAAGCATTGTGGAAAAATCTGGAAAAAAATTGTTGAATATTACAGAAATTATGAGCATTTTTAGTAAATGTTTCCCTGCGCATGCGCGAAACATAGTGTAATTTTTCTTTCACAACTTTAAAGCCAGATATATAGAGCAACTTATATAAAAAATTCAGTTCAATATCATTAGTATTTAGAAAGATATCGGCATTACAACGAGCAGAATTTTAGCTCCTGTCGAAGAGAAGCTAAAAGATGAGGGGTTGTACACAAATTGATATTTTATAAACTTATATCTTTAAATAGTTATATTGAATTGTATAGTGGTTAGAATTTGCTGAATACCCATGAAGACATCAATTGCGTACATAACTTAAATTCCAGCTAATTAGGCACTATAAATAACAAAAATTTCATTACTTTAATTATATTATTTACAGGATTATTAACAAGTTACATATTCCAATTTTTCGGCCAAACGATATTTTAAAATATATTTATTTTATGGCGAAACGATTTTTTATCTAATTAATTTCTTTTCTTAAAATATTTTAATAATTCTATATATATATTTTTTATTCGTTACGAATATTAGATGTGTTCATGGGTATTCAACAAATTCTCACCACTATACAATTCAATATAACTATTTAAAGATATAAGTTTAAAAAATATCAATTTGTGTACAACCCCTCATCTTTTAGCTTCTCTTCGACAGGAGTTAAAATTCTGCTTGTTGTAATGCCGATATCTTTCTGAATACTAATGATATTGAACTGAATATTTTTATATAAGTTGCCCTATATATCTGGCTTTAAAGTCGTGAAAGAAAAATTACACTATGTTTCGCGCATGCGCAGTAAAACATTATTTACTAAAAATGCTCATAATTCCTGTAATATCCAACAATCCTTTTCCAAAGTTTTACACAAATGCTTCTCTAACATATTGTCATCTTTTCTGTAAGTTTCGTATAATATAACAGAAAACTCTGCATGTTATAAGCAAAAAACAGGTGGAAAAATTTGAGATTTTTAAAGAAAACCTTTATATCTTCCCAAATATTTGTGCTGAGTTTACGAAAATTCGTGTAAATATTATGCACATTAAACATTACCATGTTTGAAAGTTTCATCTTGTTATCGGTATTCTGTGAAGCGGTGTGGGCCAAACATCTTTTTGTCTTCATTAGTTTGTAGACGGTCTCCTAATTGTCCTCAGGACCGAATCTTCAATGTAAAATGTGAGTTAGTGTCTATTCTTTACATGTACGAAGTTTAAAGGCAGTTGGTTAAAGCATTCCGGAGAAATTCTGAAAAATGTGAAAATCTGCAAGTGTCCGGATACTTTTGGGCATATAGTGTATATAGCTCCTATATATCTATATGTAGAGATATATCATATATATATAGATAGAGCTATAGATATGATTTTAGTTTACGAGATTAAAATTAAAATAAATCGTTGCATGTTTAAATCACGGGTACGACAGTCAAGGTATTAACCACTTAAGGACATAACCCGAGTTAACTCGTTCTACGATCCGTAGGTTTGGCAGACAATTCAATATAATTCAGTCCTCAAGTGGTTAATATAAATGAAATAACCAATGCCGATGCAAAGGCAGCTTCTATTTCTCTGCAACGACTACTTCCATATCCAGTTGTGAAATCTATTTCAAATAATTGACTAGAATCGCGGGATCTGCAGATACACAACAATCAACGTTTTCGCTAAAAATTAATTTGTTTTTTCTTGTCCCAGTGCACGGGGCTTAAGATCACATGATTCGAAATTAGCATTGGAAATGCCAGCTTTACACATGTGAACACTTTTATTCCATGGAACAATGCCGAACTAACTCAACATGCCACATTGCTTCTACTTAATCCATATTTTAATTGAAAGCTTTATATTTAATGGTCTATGCATTTTTATTTCGTCAGTATAACACCAAAATCTCCAATCCGCAAAAAGTTTACCTTTGAGCAAAACGCATTTAAAATACATTCTAATATATTAGTGGACATGCATATGCCATTTCGGGTTACTTGAGTTTGACTTTTAGATCAGCATTTTTAACAAACTGCGTATGACTAAAAATCGGATCCAAAATGCATTTAAATAAAATTCTACAAATTTGCAGATACATGATTTTCGAATGGCATCGACGATTTCATTATTAAGCATGTGAGATTTGATGGTAGATTATCCCCAACAAAATCTTTTTAAAATGTTCTTAATCCATGCGATTCTCAATTTTGGATATTACAGAAATTCAAGCATCTTTTTATTGATATGCTCAATTATTATGAAATCTACATTGTTACCGACTACCTACATTGTTTGAGTTTAAACTCGAATTAATCTAGTGATATACTTTTCCTCAGTTTCTCTATAAAGATCGTTTGAACTATCATTGTGTTTATATCATCTTTCCATGCGATTTATGCAACGTTGTCAAAAAACAATTTTTCCCAACAACTTTCACAAGATAATTCAGCCATCTAAATGAAACTAAATCTTCTACATATAACATTATACATATGCGGCAAGTAGGAATAATATAGGTTCCATCCCT
The DNA here is from genome assembly GCA_013235015.1 of Araneus ventricosus. Taxonomy (NCBI): domain Eukaryota; kingdom Metazoa; phylum Arthropoda; class Arachnida; order Araneae; family Araneidae; genus Araneus; species Araneus ventricosus. The sequence continues at coordinate 27,201 of BGPR01012309.1, forward strand.
CTAACAGGAATAAGCAATAGCTCAAATTGGGAACATGTAAAAAATCGCAAAACGTCAGATTTCTTCGACTGGAATGGCTTATAAGATTTTGGAGATAAAGCAACCTTCTCGGATGCCATCCCAATCATATTTAAAAAGGGAAATCAAAATTACGATATCTTTTATCAATAAAACGACAGTATGGCGTTAAGAAACCGGACTCTTACGTAATAAATCTATTTTTACTTTCTCGTATACGAAGTATACAAAGAGAAAGTATTGTAATCGTCAAAAAATGCGAACTCGAGATTTTGACGAATCTCCACGTTTTAGACCTCCCCGAGTCCGAAAAACACAATTTTGGAATTATGTCTGTGTGCCTGTGAACACGATAACTCGAAAACTATGAGAGCTACGGGGATGAAATCTCGTATGTGGTCTTTTAAACATACTTTGTAGGTTTCTATCAAATTTTGGACAAGATCCGTCAACGGGAAGTCTGTATGTCCGAAGTCATGCGAACACTATAACTCAAAAATTTGAATAGCTAGATGGATAAAATTTGGTACACAGTTTTATCGTCATGAATGTAGGTCCGTATAAAATTTTGGGCCAAATCCGTCAAAGGGTTGACTGTCGGTCTGTATAATCGCATACTTGAAAAAATTATATCTAATAAGCCCTTTGACTTAGATAAATAAAACTTGGTAACACGTATGCTAACATTATAGATCTGCGCCCAAATTTCGTTCAAATAGGTTAAAAAACAGGTGTTCAAATTGCATATTTAGTTCAAAACTCACATTGCAACTGTGTGTTGGCGAGAGTCAGTATAGTTGGCTTTTGAGCTTGGCGGTCTACGAAGGAAATTGTAGCTTCGGACGCGCTTCGGAAATTATGGCAACCCCCTGAACCCGACTGACATTCTCCAGATGGAAGATATGGTGAAATCTTGCGTGTTATTTGTATTAAGATTTCGTTCTCAAAAACTTTATTTAAAGTTGTGATACCTCAGCGCACTTAAAAATTGAGAACTTACGCAATTTTTTTAATTGTTATCATTTTCCTTTTACACATAATCTTAAAAATGGGCGCAGGTCATTTTAAAATTATAATGACTCGGAGTTTAGGAAGCAAACGGGGCAAATAGTGTACGGAACGTATGGCAACCCTAGTTAGAGGGAAAATGACACCTTTTTGGGAAGTATACGAGAAAGTTTAGGGGAGACCACTCCCACTGGTTAGTTTCGCAGCTAAGTTTAAAAACACCATGATAGCGATAGTATTTAACTTAACGAAATATAAAGTACTCCATATAGGCCTAATAATAAGCGCGAAGGAAGCTAAAGATACCTGGATAGAATATTTTAGAAATTTCTCTAGTACCGAGCTATAAGTGCTTTAGATGTGCATGTGTTTTAAGTTATAGGAGAGAGTCGATTATTTTCTGTTTGGTTGCAGGCGCTATTTGACTTCATTTTTGTGTCCTTGTAATGAAACGAATATGTAAGAACTGTGTGCTCCAGCCTTCAATAAATTCACTTTTTTCTTTCACACTGGTTTATTAGTAGTACTATATATTATTGTGACAAAATCGTCCTGTGAGTGTACGTGAATGCAGTCCAATAAGCAGAATTAAAAAATAAAGCTCTTTATTTTACAAATATTCTAAGCAAAGAAACGTAACACAAGTATTAAAACAGCATTTGTAAAAATTCACAACAGCGATTACCAAAAAATCTCAACACGGCGCTCAAATGTTTCTTGTTAGCTCACCAGCTTCTTGCTGATCAAAATCCAACTCATTCTTCTTGGCTTGAAAGCTTGCTTTTATACTTTTTCAACAGGAAGTAACGTCATTACGTAGGAAGTGACCTAATCTCCAGAAAGTTCATGAAGCCAGTAGAAATAGGTTGACAGTTCAAGGTCTTTCTAGAAAATTCTTTTCTCAAAATGGTCGCCAAGATCGGCAAGTTTGTCGTCAAGATTATTCTCAGGGAAACAACTTTATAGCTTTGTAACACTATTAAATAGGAGCTATATACGTGCGTACAATTACGATTCACGTTCAATATTACTCATAGTTATTCACTCGGAGTCCACATCGGGATATTGTATCCCTGTCTTATCTCTTTTGTCCCGTTCTGTCTGTTTTTTTCATTAAGAATTCTCCTTGCCCCTAATATCGCAGCACCTTCTGATCACTCAGACTTCGTTGCACTAAACTGTTCCTTTCTCTTTAGAAAAATTCGGCGACGAAATAAACCTGGACCAAACTGAGCCCTCGCCTTTCAAAACTTATGATTTAACCAGAACTTCTATCCACTCAAATCACGACAGTAATAACATGTTCCTTGAACAAGAACTGACCCTCTACCGAGACCCAGTGGCAAGAGATTTTGGATTTCTCATTGGACAGGACCAGGCCTCGAAAACGATCTACGTCATCGACATCAGACCTGACGGACCGGCTGACTGTTCCAAAGTCATCAAGAAAAACGATATCATTCTGCAAGTATGCTCTTCAGTTTCCGTTTTCTAAACAGTCTTGTTGCACCAAAGCTACCACGTGAATTAATAGTGGCGATTTCGGTTATTTTTTTTAAAAACTCGAGGTTTCGGCATAGTTTATCCAATGATTGATTTTACGCCTAGATCAGTGTTTCCCAAGTTTTTTTGTGCCATGCCCCACCTAAGCCTTTCGAAAATTCTTATGCCCCCTATGCAACATACATATTTTTTAAAATTCAAAAATTAACTTAAATGTTAGGTTTAGGAAGAAATCGCTAGGAAATTGTTGAGAGAAACAGTAAGTGAATTTTGAAAACGCATAATGAACTGAAATTCAAATACGAAATAATTTTAATAATAATTTTTCGTAATTTAACTTTTTTTTAAAAGGTTGAGGAGATTAAAAAATTTTTATATATATTTTTGAAAATTATTCAGTGACTAGATCCTAAAGAAGAAATGTGCCTTTTCGATCTGACAATTTATATACACTACTTAAATCACAGTAAATGGGTGCTGTCAAACTCAGGACGAGTCCATTTTCGATTTGTCTTCACATTCCTAACAATCAAATTGCCCCCTGTGGGCCCGACGTTGGGAAACACTGATCTAGATTGTATTCACATGCTTTGATATTGTTTAGCAATGGATTCGGAAACCCTCCGCGTTTTTTCGCATGCGCCGGGGGAGTTATTTTCATCAAAATAGGAGGAAAGTGAAGAATGGAAGGGTGATGTTTACATTTTACTGAGCGTGATCTAACAAAGAACTAAGGAAATACGCTCCTATGACTCATTGCCGCACGCCCCTCTCCGGTGTGAAATCGTCCAAAAGTGGTAGTCTCGGAATTCGTTGCTGAACAGTAAATTCAAACGAAGTGGTCGTTGAGAACAAATCGGAGATGAAAACACACCTTAAAAGAATTGAATTTCATGTTTTCCGGGTTTTTTTAATTGCGTTCGCAATAATTTTTACCATGATTCATTGCATTTTTCGACTTTTTTTTAAACTTGAAAGGAACTCAAATATCAGAAACTAATTCCATCCTCTCTCCTTTTCATTTTATTCACCATGTAGTCAATTTACCTTCCAGCAGGCGGGCGTATGCAGAAATACTTATTGTGCATCGTGTTACTACTTATATCGCACTTTTATAAATTTCAGTCAATTTTTATTTATATAATCTTTGTTTAATGTGAAGTTAATAAATACAGATTACGCAAATAAAAGTTGCATTTATTCTTGTAAAACACGATATAAATATATAATACGATGCACGATACAAGTATCTCCTGCATACGAGCGCCTGCTGGAAGATTAAAAATTCATCTTATTGGAAACTTGAAAGCAAAGATTTCTTGCTAACTACACGAATATAGATGTCTCGTCTTCCATTCGCAATTGATTGCATATTAAATGATATGAACACTTATAATTTTTTTCTTTCCAAAATGGCAAAACTTCGTTTTCATACACTTTTAACTGGACTTGCTTCAAATTTGAAAAGGTGGAATATAGCAATCGATTTTACTCACTCCCTGATGTACTAGAGTTTTAAAATTTTGAACATTCTAGTACAAAATTTTATATATTCGATGACAATACATTGTTTTAATATGTTCTGCACTTAAGTATCGGTTTATCGATAATTTATATGAAGTTATAGTTATAATTTAATGAAATTTTGATTCCGTAGTAGTGACGAATTTGAGAAAAATTTATTTCAAGATTTCATAATAGTTATAATAACGAATTATGAATTAAAGATGAAAAAACAGAAAATAATTAAAATAAAATTTATAGTTTTTATAACACTAATAAAACTATTTTTAAATCTGTTTTTGTAACGTTTAAATTTCTGCTTCCGTTAACCCTTTCGTGTTCATTAGTTTCGCGGTGAAACCACACATTAAGCATTTTTTTACTGCACATGGGTGAAAAATAGAGTATTTTTCTTTCATAACTTAAGAGCCTAATATATATGCCAACTTACATAAAAATCACAGTTCAATACCGGTAGTATTCACAAAGATTTTGGCATTGCAAGAATTAAATTGCTTTTGTTCTCTAAGAGAATCAAAATGATGAGGCTTCCTGCACAAATTGATATTTTTTAAAATTGAATCTTCGAAATTAATATTGAATTTTAAGAAGGTTGAATATCCTGAATATTCACGTATGCTTATAAATTAAATACATAATTTAAATAGCATTTCGATGATAACTTATTCGCAGTGGCGGTGATTGGGTGAAAAAAGTGAGGGAGCAAAAAATTTACTGATCTAAAAGTAACAACATTTACATACTGAACTAAAAGTAACAGCATTTACATACTGAACTAAAAGTAACAGCATTTACATACTGAACTAAAAGTAACAACATTTACATACTGAACTAAAAGTAACAACATTTACATACTGAACTAAAAGGAACAACATTTACATACTGAACTAAAAGGAAACAACAAAATTTAAAAATCTTGTTGAAAAATTAGCTAGTTTTCCCGAATACTATTGCTTTTTTTACGATTCCTAGTTTTAAACAGCTAAAAAGAAATAAAAAATTAATTTTTCCCAGACAAGTAGAGGTCGGCCCCCCCCCCCCCCGCATCCCTTACTCGCCGCCACTGCTTATTCGGTGGAAAAATAGCCCGTTACCCTTCATTGGTTTCACTGTGAAGCCACAAATTTCTCCAAAATAAAAAATGCTAATTTTTTTCCATTACATATTTATAATCAGTTACATTTTTAATACTCATTTTTGAAATAAATTTAATTTTCAATGCGAAAAATGTGGTGAACTTGAAAGAGTTAAATCTGTTGTACCATTTCATTTTGTCGATGTTATTTTGAATCGCCCTGTATATATATTATACTAGTATAAACGCCGGAGTAATTTGTATAAGTATATGCAATATCTTTAAATTATCGTTCTGATAACCATTATCTACAGTTTGTACGTCTTTTCAGGTAAACGGAATCGATCTCGAGGCGAACAAGGACGGGCCAGTCGTTTCTTTGTTCCACCCAACCGGGGACCGTTTGGAGTTGAAAACGCGTAGGATACTCAAGTATGAATGAAATCCACCACATGCATGCCGCTTTTATCCATTAACTTTTCGATCATACTCGCACAATTCATTCCTGTAAAAATTATGTAAATTAAAAATAATTGTGTTGAATATTTCATTTTAGCAATTACTTATTCACATTTGTCATCCGAAATACTAAAAAGATTGCGAAAATTGAAGTAACAAGGATGTTGCTTGTTACGTGTAACAGACACTTGTTTTCATGTTAATAAATTTCCTTTTTTTATTTACATCTCTTCCATTATGTTTGTTATTGATTAGATTTAGAAATTCTTGCTGTTTTTCTATAATGAGGGTACTATGACGGTAGCTAGAGAAACTAAGCGTTTCAAATAAAGTAGTTTTGTTTAAAGTTAAGCAAGCTTGTAGTTTCCCATTATCAATTGTGGATAACCAGCTAAAAACGGCAGTAGGTCAAATATAGGCTGTGTCTGTTTCTCATAAGACCGTGCGCATACGAGTGACTTCTTGTTGTAGAACTATTTTGTTTCTACTATGAAGTTTATATGATTATACTTAGGCCTTCCCATGCGGCTAGGCGGGAATGTGTGTGTGAGCACATAACTCAACAACATAGCGATTTAGAAAGATAATTTGACGTGTGTTATGTCTCTATCAAATTTTGAACTCAACCTGCCAATGCGAAAACTTGTTCAAAATACACTCAGTTTTGATTACCGTGTTGTGAAGCTAAACTATAAAGCGCCAAGGGTTGCAAAGACTCCTTTAGTATATGTTACCACTCACTACCAAAAAAACTATTGCATACATTCAGTGGCGGATTTTGTCAATATAAGGCCATAGACGCAAATTGCTTTGAGGCGCCCTTTCACTACCCATGTCGCAAATTCGCCGTCGGATTAGCACTACGATGTGCGTCCAATAGGTTTAGAGGCTCTCTAGAGGCACGAGGCGAGCGCCACTGACGGCTGTGCGATAAACCTCCACTGTATACATTAATTTTTCCGTTTATTTACCGGTACTGATGGAAAATACGTGGTGAGTATCGATAGAAGAAACACTTCAAAGTTGTAAAAGGCATTTTATTGCACATGTTGAAGATAAAAACGTAAAACCATAACTTCGGTTTTAAAATTAAACTTAAACAGCCATTTCTCGAGATACATTTCATCATTACTGCTTACCAACCGAACTAATGATCGATTCATTGCCATGAACTACAAAAACTCTTGAGCTTAAGCATGCATCCGCGCCCGACGTCGCAACCAATGAAATGCTTTTAGCATATGACGTCGGATCCGGACGTAAACACAAGGTAGAAACAATTTGCATGAACAACAGATCAATTTGCCGACAGGTACGCTTCTACTTGCCAAGAAGAATGGGGGAATTCAAATCCACAACTCCAGATCAGGAGGGTCACCCATGTGGAGAGCTGCATGAAGCCAAGAGGAAGAGTCCGTGGAATGGCTATTTACAATTACCACCCCATGTGCATACCTTAACAGAGTCACCCCCGGCCTGCCTTAGCACTCCATTCTTCTGATCGAATACTAAGGCCGGAGTCCTTACAGCCATCACCAACCGCGGCCAGACCCCTCACGAAGGAGGTACATACTATCCTCCTGTGGAGGGTAGCTCAACCCTCACTATTGCTATACCTCCAGAGGAAGCGAGAACCCGCTTACTTATCCGGCGACTTCTCATCCTTGTACTAGCGGTCCCCCCCTCCGGGGGGAGAAAGCTTTACGCACAGACATCTCTTCTTGGGCCAGAGGGCACCATGGTGTCCTACTTGTAAAGTTGATTTTACTGTTCACCATATTTTAATAGAATGTCCTACTTTTAAATGTCATCGCGAGTATCATTTTAATTCATTGTCTGTAACCTTGCAAGACTTGGTGGGTGAGAAATACCATCCAATTATTTTAAATTTTTTAAAGACCATTGGGTTTTTATGAGCATTTAGTCCTTTTAACTTGTTTGCTTTTTGCTTTCTGTACATCTGGCTCATTTCAAACAATTTCCTTTTTACGCTTTCATTGAATTTTTAAATTTTTAGCACCATTGTCTTGATTTTTAACATTTGATTGGCGCAGTTTAGTCAAAAATGGCTCTTGCGCCATTAAACCCTAAACAACCAAGCCAAAACAAACGGGGGGGAATGTGCATATTGAAATGACCACACATACGCAATAATTACTACCACTACTTTTCAACAACAACAAAACTTTACATTATACACAAAACTGGCACTAATTATGCCTTAATCCTTTCCAGGGCCATTTTTTTCTAGTAAAGGTGTAATAAAAGAACTGTGGGATTGAGCTTATTTTAAGAAATGAAACTCATTTAGCTTATTGGATGATAATTTTTTGTTAATTTCATTGATTGATAATTAAAAAATCAAGACGCTTTTTAACGGTTTGAGGTAAGAAATGGGAACTTCCAGGTTCTTGTTTCATCGAAAAATTTGACGAGAACTTTAAAATAGCTTACCTTGCACGTTTAAAAATTGATGAATTTGGTGGGAAGTATACTTCCCACCGCCTTCGAAAGGGTTAAATAACTGACACGTTCATACAAACATTATATCTCACGGGATCAGATGTAAAAGTAGAAACAGAAGTAGCCCTAGATAATCTTGACTCCTGATCGAGCTGAAAATCACACAACGGCAAGCTGTTAGTGACAGCAAACCACCACAAAGAAAATGTTACATTCGTTTTTAATTGCGTTTATTTCACGTGCCATTACTACTACGTTCAATAAAAATATTAAATACATTTGAGATCGAGTTATCGTGAATATAGTTAAAATTTATGAATATTACGGAAAAAAAGAGCATGTCTATCAGACTGACATCACTGAACTAATATTTAAATTTTATGATGGCGTGTAGACTGACATTTTTTTGGATAATTTATTCCAAAATAAGTGTTATTCCCGATCATATTGTAGGTAACATCATAATTACGAAATTAAAATGCAAAAGTTTCAAACCAACTATATAAAAAGGATATGTTGATACTTTTTGAGGATTTTTATCGATGACGTTGTGGAACATTTGGTTGCCTACTATTATGAGCCCCTGCTTTGAAAGTCGCGGTGACCTAGTGGTAAGGTGTCGGCCTCGGAGCCGGAGGGTTCCAGGCTCGAAACCCGATTCCATTGAAGCCCCATCGTGTATTGAGCCTGTTGCGCGCTAAATCATACGAAAGGTATCAAGCGTCTTCCCGCTGGTGTGGTGCAAAAATACCCACACTGGCCCGGCCTACCGAAGAAGCGTGTAAGGCCGGTAGAGAACCATCGGGGAGAGAGCCGGCCCACCAGCATGTGGAGAACGGGTTTCATTGGGTACAATAAAATGATACAGGCATTGCCCGAACAGGGGCAGTACTCTTAAATACAAGAGAGCTGGGAGTATAAACATGGTTTGACCTATCTCAGTGGGGAGAGAATAGGTTGAATTGTACATGTACTCGACCACCAAGTGTGGCGAATGATACTCCCAAAATAACGAATGACAAAAAGAAGCTTCTTTCTTTTCATATGAAATATAAAAATAACTCTAACGCAATAAATTTAAAAACTGTTGGGGCAAGCAAGGAACAGTAAAAATATATAAGAAATATAAATAAGTATTGAAACAAATAAATAAACACAGAAAAATCAGTATAAATCAGATATATAAGTCAAAGATTGAAACCCCACAATATAAAAACAAAACACGCACAAACAACACTACACATCAAACGACACACACAGCGCAAATAAAAACTGTACAAGACATTGAATTCAATATTCATAAATTAAAAAAAAATTACCTCCGAGATAGAAAGCAAAATTTCGAGGTCCCATCCAAAATAGCCTCGTGTTACTTCAAAACGGGACGGTGATATAACTAAACTAAACCAAACCTGTTATTACGTGAACGCATACCAAAAAGTCGAAGGGAGAAAAGTCCCTATTTTTATTACAACAAAAATGAATACGTACAAAGGCGTATAAGTAAATGAATTAATTTTTTAGTACTACGCGCTTTTGCTAAACTCTTCTATTTAATTCAACTTGTTTCTTGTTCGTGAAGATGGGAATTTTAGAGAATTTTCAATGATTTTCTGATAGACTAGAGTTGTTCAAATTTTGCACACTTGTATATTCTCGATGACAATACATTATTTTAATATTTTCAAAACTTAATTACCAGTTAATCGTTAATTGAATTAAATTGTTATTCCGTAACAGTGGTACCATCTAATAGCGAGTTTGTTGATCTCGTGATTAAAAATCTGCTATTTAGTACTCTAATAAGTGTCCTTAAATCTATTTTTAATTAAATTTATTTATCTCGCCTTTCGCATTTATAAAGAAGGAATTTTGTAATAGTAGTATTTTCATTTAGTTCCTGATATAGTAGAGCTCTGAAATTCTGTACAGTTGTGTGTTCTCGAAGACAATACAATATTTTAATAAACTCAGAATTTATGAATTAAACGATTAATTTTTTTATTCTATACTATCCGCTTTCGCCGACCTCCGGGCGGGTTCACAGCCATTACCCATTTTGCTCAGCACTGTCCTACCACATCGCTGCTTCGAGGCTCTCAGCCACTACTTTTTTAGTTTTAAATACTGTATGAAGATCAGTGGAACAAACAGACCATAAAACCATAGTAGGTTTCATATTCTTTGTAGACAACAGATTCCTTTGAAATTGAGAAATCTTTCAATAAACCTTGTCTAGTTGTAATGTTTTGTATAACTTTCTCACGAATTTCGGCATGAAAGTCTTCAGATCCATAAATACGGAATGAAATCGCCCTAAATAAACAGTTTCCATCACCTACAATAGGTATTTTGCAATATTTTTGACACGTCATTGTGATGTAATTGTTGAGATCTATATATTTATAATAATGTGGTAAAACCTTCAGACAGTTCGACAGCCCCAACCACTCGACGGATTTCGATATTTTTTATTTCATATGAAAGCTTATGACGTATAGATATGTCATCAAGGGTCGCCTGCCCTAAACCAACCACCATTTTCGAACGAAATCGAAAAAACATATAGACAATGAACGGTGGAGAGTATTTTTTCGATTTCGTTCCAAAATGGGGGAGGCAGGCGACCCTTCATTGCAAATCTAGACGTCACAAGCTTTCATATAAAATAAAAATTGTCGAAACCCGTCGATTGGTTGTTGCTGTCTAAAGTGCTTTCCACATAGAGAATGTACAGTGAGAAACTGTTTTTCCGATTTCGTTCGAAAATGGGGGTGGGGGCAGGCGACCTTTGATAACATATCTAGACGTCATAAGCTTTGATAAGAAATAAAAATTGCCAAAATCCCTAGAGTGGTTGGGGCTGGCGAACTGTCTGAAAGTTTTACCATATGGGTAAACCTTAGAAATTCTCCAACCCAAACCACCAGACCGATTTCGACAATTTTTATTTCATATGGAAGCTTACGACGTCTAAATTTGCAATGAAGGGTTGCCGTCTCCCCACCAACCCCTATGTTCGAACGAAATCGGAAAAACTTTTCTCCACCATACATTCTCTATATGTTTTATTGATTTCGTTCGAAACTGGGGGTGGGGGCAGGCGACCCTTGATAACATATCTAGACGTCGTGAATTTTCATATGAAAAAAAATTTGCCGAAATCGGTCGAGTGATTGAGGCTGGCGGACTCGGTGAAAGTTTTTTACCACATTATTTTAAATATATAGATGACAGACGATATATGGCGGCGAATGCGAGAAAACATTAATTTTAACATTCGATAATATTCATAGCAATGAATTATGAAATACATTTAAGACCAAAAAGTATTAAAAAAATTCTTTAAATAACTTTTTTACTAATGCACTAAAAAGGAAAAATTTTTTTTTATCAATTTGAACGTCAAAACAGAATCGTAAATGCTTAAGGCTCTGAAAGCAACTTTATAAGGAAATTGAATCACTATGAGTATCGCTAAGAAAATTCTTAACATTCATTAATGATTAAAATATTTTCTGAAAGTGATTAAATTGAGTTCTCTTGGATTTTTTATTTCGGCTTCGCGCTTTTTTGTGATTTTTGTTCCGACCTCCAAATTTTTGATAAAAAATTTTTTCTACTTTTTAGTACACTAATGAAAGCTTGTTAGAAAGAAAATTTGTGACGGTAGCAAGTCGTTTCGATTGGTTATCTGTCATTGTCGTACATTAACCTATTAAATAATGCGTGTTTTTCGAGATGATATAAATGACCTCCATGAATTAAGCTAATTGACATTAATTGAATCTGTGAACAGTTATATGCAATTTTCAGAAACTACCACTTTATCTGGTTTGAGCGATCAGTCGACACGCAGCGAGTCTTAGCCTGTCTTAAGCTGCGTTCCTACGGCCTGCCTTTCCACGAGTTCCGTCCGCGGTTCGTGTTATTTCCTTTCGTCGGAACAGGAAGAATCGATGTGGCTCTTGGGCTTGTAAGTGCAGCTGTTGTTTCCAGCGTTATGGTGGTAAATAGCTCGCACGTCAAAGGAAGGCTAAGTGGACAGACGGCGTCAGTGCATCCGTTCAACTCGAGCGCTGCCGAGAGATTTCCCAAGCCACAATGGACCTTATGCATGTGACGTCACATCCTCCGACACGTGACCTGCCGGAGGCAGCCATTGGTCAGTCTTAAACAGCTGACTCAGAACTGCTTTTATTTCTGAGTCGCTTATAGGCCAATCGTTTTATTTATTCCTCCACAGCTGTTTTTTTATACTCTCGAACCCAAAGTGTGCATAAGGTCCATTCGTAGGAACGGCACATCTGTTCGGAATTCCACAGTTCACAAGTACAAACCTCGAGCGACTCAAGGTTTGCTAAGCAATACGCCGGCGGAACAAGGCTTTAGAACAAAAGATTCTTTTGTAAACGAGGGAGTTAGACAGCGCCATCTGGAGGATAATTATATCTGTTACAACTTCTTAAATCTGCATCATTTCGTAATGCAGTCTTCCAGACACATAAATTTTCCTCGCATATCGAACGAGAAATCTGCACCGGATAGGTAAGCTATCTTAAGTCCAGTTTTGCTAATGTTGATGTTTTTATGGCGTTTGCATTATCCCAACAGCATTTTCGGATGGGCAAAATGTCGCAATGGTAGGTCCAAAAAGAACAAGAGATAACCGCTCTCAAAAAAATAAATTGCGCATAGCAACTTCTTTTGGCTAACCTGCAAAACATGAAAATTGCTACTCAAGATAGCTTGAACTTGAATTAAAAGAATTATGGGATTTGAAGCAACAAAGGCTGTTATCCTCAAGATAGCTTGCCTCTGCTTGCGTACAAAAATATAAGCAAGCAATTTCGCAACACTTTTTGAGAATTGTGTAGATTCTCCATCCATTCTTGGGACACGACGGCCTGGTGGTAAAGAATCTGTTTCTGGATCCAAGGGTTCCAGGTTCAAAACCTCATTCCACCTAAGAACCGCCGTGGAAGTGGGACTGGTGCACGTTAAATTTGACGAATGGACCTTATGCATGTGACGTCACATCCTCCGACACGTGACCTGCCAGCGTCAGCCAGTGGTCAGTCTTAAACAGCTGACTCAGAACTGCTTTTATTTCTGAGTCACTTATAGGCCGATCGTTTTGTTTATTCCTCCACAGCTGTTTTTCTATACTCTCGAACCCAAACGGTGCATAAGGTCCATTAACGACATGCTTCCTCCCGCTGCAGAGAACGCGGTGGCCTAGTGGTAAGGTCTCGACCTCGGGATCGGAGGGTCGCAGGTTCGAAACCCGATTCCACCGAAGATCCGCCGTGTATGGGACCTGTTGCATGCTAAATCATACGTAGTGGCCAAACGTCCTCTCGCTGGTGTGGCGCGGAAGTTTGGAGAGGGGTCCTCGTCATCTGACCGCGGTTCAAAATGACGAGGTCCGTCCCTAAATAGCCCTCGTGTTGCTTCAAAACGGGACGTTAATCTAATCTATCCTCCAGCTGCAGTGACCCGGAAGTGTGGAGAGGGTGGCGCCGGCTTAGGTGTCGTCATCTGACCAGGGTTCAGAATCAAGTTATCAGTCCCAAAATAGCCCTCGTGTTGCTAGCAGTAATGTCAAAAAGGGTCTTAAATATAACAATTTATCTTCAATTTTCTTTATAATCTAGAGGTTAATGATTAATTCTTAAGAAAGAAATATTAATAGTTTTGAATCGCGGCAATTGCGCGTTTTGAATTGCAACCTGATAACACCCTAATGAATTCTGATTTTTCTGTTGGTCGATTTCTTCGATAGATACCGATGCATTTCGCTCCATTGCATTCAGATTTAGTCGAATTTCAGAAGGTCTGATCATAGCCTAACAGTGCATAATAGATAACCTACCAGCACTCATGTGCATCTTTTCCTTTTAATTTCATCCGTAAAAAATTTCCTCGATATTCTTACACATAAAGATAACAATTTTCCAAGTAAACACGAGTTAAATTTCCATTATCTACAATATCGCCAGTATCAAACACCATCTTAGCGGCAATTTAAAAGTAGACTAATTTAGCAAATTCCATAAAGTTTCGATTTAGAAAAGCTTAGAAAATTTAAGATGGCTATCTCTCTATTTGTATCTCATTTGTTCCGCTTTCAAACGTATCATTTTGACACCATCTTCAGTTGGACACTACATTAGAAAAATTGAAAAGCTGCTACCGTATCATTTCTCCCTCTTATCTGTTTTGTGCCTCATTAAATATCGATAGCAAAGCTGTCTTAAGTAAATAGTTTTGTCACCATCCACTGAGTTGGAAATGTTGACAAATGTCGGACTTTCTTTTTAATTCATGCAGGGAAACTAATTTGACCGATTAGTCTAGAATCACGAACTGTCACAAATCGGAACACTTCCAATACTTTAACGTGTAGTAAAAGCATGATATTATCAGAACAAGAAAGCATTTCGTTCATGTGTAAACTTTGGCAGGTAATTTAATTTTAGTGGACAAATTTGTATACAGGGTGTCCACTCTAATTGTGGTCCAATAACTAATTTCTAAAGTGTCAGAGATAAGCATATACTTCCAGTTGAAAAAATGCTTTAAATCACGTAAGGAATTAAATTTCTATGATATTTGTGTCAATAAATATATTGTTTAAGAAATTTCGAAGTCTAAACTCTTAAATATTCCCTCTATCCTATTAGTCATATCTAGTAAAATATTCTTGACATACTAGTAATAATATATATACTAAACAAAAATTAAAATTAAAAAAGAAAGAAAAGTATAGATAAGAAACAGCAGATTTAAACAAAAACGATGACAATGCATCTTAAAGCGTACTAACGCAACAGCCTCAAGTGATTGCATCAACTGAAGTTTAAAACGATAATATTTAAAATACATAAAAATTAATTTAGAAAGTAAAAAAAAGTGTTCAAAACGGAAGAAATGAATGAGGAATCGAATGGCGAACTTTATCGAAGACCACTCACCATAAAGATCTTCGATGGTGTGTTTTAAATATTATCGTTTTAAACTTCAGTTGATGCAATCACTTGAGGCTGTTGCGTTAGTACGCTTTAAGATGCATTGTCATCGTTTTTGTTTAAATCTGCTGTTTCTTATCTATACTTTTCTTTTTTTTTAATTTTAATTTTTGTTTAGTATATCTATTATTTGCATCTGTATTATATTGTACATAGCTGCATATGCGCCTTTATATATAATACTAAGAATTTTTATTAATGTTTGATTAATTAATTTAATCAATTTTAAATAATTTTTTCATTAAAACTTAGTCAATTTATAACTGTCTTGACATACTAGCATTTTAACCAAAATGCGTGTCACTCTTCTGCGACTAAAACTGACCGAGTTACGGAGCTTTGAATTTCATTATTTTAAACCAATCAGCGGCCGCATTGATCTAGAGCCACTGAAAAGGTGTAACGAAAAAAATCTAGACAAAGAAAAAGTTTTGTTAACACATTTTGCGCCGCTCACGTAAAAGTATCTTTTTATTATGTTGTCGCTTAACCGCAGGTAACGTTACAATCTGTCTAAGGTAAAGTTATAAATCACAACATCGCCGGCGGTTAGCAAGTTCCGCAGGCGGTAGATAGACGCAAAACCCAGGCGTCTACCCAGAAGTCAGATAGATTCGAATAAGTACTAAGACTAATGTAAATGGAACAAAATATGCAGTCAAAGGGTAAAAAAGAAATTAATTTAGAAAAATTAATATCTTTAACAAAAACGAAGTGTAAATTTTTATACCCCCCAGTCCTATATTAATTATATTTAATTAAATATTGTCACCAAGAAAATCAAGAGTTTAAAAGAACAATTTGATTTATTGTCAAGGTAAAATAAAGAGAAATCAAAAAGAGAGGCTCACAGTCTAGCTTGAAAGAAAGTGACAATCGTCGAAATATTTCAAAGAAATAAAGTGCGCGCTTAAATTTATACATCGCATAGAAGCTTTTGGATCTTTCTATTTTACAGAACGTTTCCAATAAATCTTTATTCGCTAAGAAAGAAATGATTAAATAAAGAAGTAGAAAACATTTTATTCTCGTACAACTAAAGAAATCATTAAAATAAGTAAGTGGATAAGTTTTTTTAATGTGTAAATATTCTTAACACGCTACCATTTTAAACAAAAATAGTTTCACTCTTCTTCGACTACAACTGACCGAGTTATAAAGCTTTGAATACCACTAACTGCGATAAGAATCACACCAATGATTTAGGCGTCGTAGAAAATCGCTTAAACAAGTTTTTATCTTTTTAGTAGAAAAATCAAAGAATGCTTTCGTATTTTAATTAATTTTACTTACATCTTTTACTTTTTCACACAGAAATTATTTATATAAAGTGCTGGGTTGGAGGGAACTTAACCAGACAAAAATATTTCTGATTTTTACCCAACCGAAGTAATGTACAGATTTTAAACAGCAGTACAATAAAGCTGGGCATCCAAATTAGAGCCATATAGGTATCTAGAAATGTGAGAAAATTTTTATATAAATAAAAGTCATTGTAGATATGTATGTTCCACATCTCCTCCTAAACCACTGGACTGATTTCAACCAAACTTTGCGCACTTATTATTCAAGACAAGAGGAAGATGCCTGTCAACTTTTCAAAGCGCAAAAGTTAATTAAACAGTCAGTTAATTAGAAATTAACCGAAACCGTTTTTCCGCTGTAAGTTCGGAGCAAATTATCCCTTCAAAAATATTTTTATACCACCTTAAAGTTCAAAATTTTAACTTTTCAATTATACCAAATTTTTATCTGTGACAATTTTCTTTCTATTTTTATTAATTTTTCAAAATTTAATAAATAATTGATTTCAAGCGTACGATTTTGAAATAACGCAAATTTATAGCTACTCCGTTGCTAAACAATGGCTAGACTTTGAACCAATTTACCTTTCTATCTGAAATTTTTGCTTATTTTTATAAATATATTTTATATAAAATCAGAAAGATCACCGTCAACTTTTAAAAGCCCCAAAGCTAAGTAAAATTTCAGTTAAATGGAAATTAAGCAAGATTTGTGGCGACTCCTGACGTCTGCACCCGTAACTGCGGAACTGATCTCTGGCAGCATTATATAACTGAGCAGAACGAACTGCGAAGCGGTCTCGTTGAGTCTGGCTTGTGCATGTATTCCAGTCGCGTTGGAGCTGTGTTCATGCAGTTGCAATTTCTGTGTCTACTTCATCAGATTGTATTCACTGCATTAAGTTTGCATTTACTGCATCTATGTTTAATCTTGTTTTAACCTATTTTTAAGAGTTAAATCTAATTTACAGTCTTTGAAGCATTTTAATAAAAGAATTCGTTAACGCCGGAATGACTTCTTGTGTCCCACCACGATGCCTTCTGATAAAGAGTAATTGTCGACGTGATATAGCCATTTGAACCCCGACAGATTTTGGCATTTTCCGTGATATTTTTCGAAAATATGCATTATCTCACAAAAACTATTTTACACCATATTAAAAGTTTATAAATCGTCTGGTTCAATTCATATTCTCAATTTTCATTAAAACGTTTCAGACTATTAAAATATTTTGGGTATTATAATATTGTCTACCAAAGTAGTTTTTACATCGAAAATGTCAGGCATAAAAGTATTTTAATCCCGAACAACGCCGGGCATTACAGCTTGGATGTATATAAGAAGCTACCACAACACAAACACTCTTTAAATTTTTATATCAAAATTGTAGCTTTCTATCAAATTTTGGACGAAATCCGTATATGGGAAGCCTGTTTATCTCTCCGTCCGTGTACATTTCAGCATGATAACTCAAAAATGCAACGAGCTAAATGGATGAAATTTGTCATTTGGATTTAAACCTAGAATTGAGCTGGTTAGAGTGACAGTGGTGTAAGTCACAAAATTGTACAATCTGAGTTAAGCATGGATTTGGATTCCTTTCTAGTTCCTCTGTTTAGTGTGATACCTGTATTATTCAATAGCACAATAATTGGCCATTAGGAGCTGCCTCAAAAATTTCTACTGACCTGAACTACTTGCAGACCGTTCTAGGAAACCTTCAATTACTCAAAACTAAGTTAGGTGGATTTACACCACTATCATTCTAACCAGCTCAATTGTAGGTCTGTATCAAATTTTGAAAAAAATCCTTTATGCTGTTAAGTTTCAGTAAGTCATTCTCTCATATAAACGCAAAA